>PVJL010021329.1:0-10759 GCA_004026885.1 Lyroderma lyra
GTTTGTTTTGTTGGTCTTTTATCTTTCCATAGTTTGAAGAAAAGGATAGGGACATTGTTATTTTCTGTCTCTTAAGAGGGCACAAACTTCTAGAAACTATTCATTTCAAAGATCCTTTATCATGCTTTCATTACAGCACTCAAGAACTTCTTTTAAAGACAACAGAGAAGAGTGTTGAAGAGAAACCACTGGTAATCCAAAATCTCACTGAGCTCCTCTTTTTCATGATCAATGTCTAAATGGTCTGATCTATCAACCACTTAATCTAAATAAATGAACCCTGCTAGTGATTAGTGTGATTTTAACTGGGATTCACCTTTTTCAAATAATGTTGCTGTTTGTATGGTCTAATAATTTAATGATTCAAATTATGAGCATTTCAGATTTTGGCCAACCAGCAGGTATTTGAAGGGAACTCCAACTCTCATCACATAATCCACATCTCATTTCACTGTCAAAATTAAGAAGTGATTCTAAATATGTCAGTTTCCAGCTCCTGATATTTTAAGGGCTTAAGAAAATCTTAAGCAGTACATTTTCAGTGATTTCAAGGGAAGGAACAAGTGTTAATCATTGCATTTTATCTATCAGTGTCTTCTTTAAAAAATTCTCACATAGTTTTTATACTCCCTGGTGATTATGTGTTTAATATATTTTATTTCTACTCTGTCTCTGGTTATGAAGTTCTTGGGGATTTTTGTCTTTGCATTTAGTTCATAGATGATTACAAGATGTTTGCTGAATGAATGCATAGTGAATTAATAGGAAACTTAGTTTGTAATTGCAAAGAATACATTTCTCCATTATAGGAAGGAAACAAGATGGGGAAATGCACAGTAAAGGCATACTTCTTGGGGACTCAACAAGTGGAAAACAGTGAAAATGTGCCTCACCCATCCCTGATTTCATTACATGTGAAGTGGCATGATAGAAAAATCCACTGCAAGTTCCATCATGATGCCAGAGTTGTAGCTGCAGGACTTTGCTTAATAACTATTAGACCTTGAAAAAGGCACTTTAATTCCAATTTCCCATTTTAAAAATAGGTCTTTGTATGAAGCTACTTCCATAGACTCATATGATCATAAAAGGCACATAAAGAGAATGCTGTTTAAATTTTTTAGACCTTTTTCCCTAACAGTCAACTGTTCTATGTCCTGTGCTCTGAAAGAAGGGTAATGATTATATTTTAAATCTTTGCCAAAGTATTTCCTGAGTATCTGTCTGGAAGCTGTGCAATTCGCTCAGGCTTAGATCTCTCCCTTCAGGGCAAACTCATCGGCTGCTGTGTTTGCAAAACCAGTGAAGACATATTACTCTTTCTCTTTTAAAGTTTATTCATGCCTCCATGTGTTCAAGGAGGCATGACTAAGCTGCATGGCGTGAAGAAGTCTCAGGAAGTAGAAGTCTTTTAATAGCTCTAGAGCCTAGTTTTAGCAATACAGATTGATTAAATTAGCATAGCTCTTATAATTTATTTTGTGCATATGAACATGATTTTTACATATAAACATGGAACTGTCCTCTATTGGGCAGCAAGCATCCAGGTATGTTTTCACATTATTTAAGAACATAAAGTATTGAACTGAGTATTAGGAGCTGTGGGTTTGTTTTATATCTCTGACTTGTTAATTTGACCTTGATTTAGCCTATGACTGACTATGAGCAGAGAAAAAAAGCAAACAAAATAATTATCAAGTGTGTTCCATTTCCACCTCCATCAAAATAAAAAGGAGAAAAAAACCCCACAATCTCTGAACTCATTTTACTTTTCCAGCAGCTTTTACTGTGATTTAAACTTCAAAAGCCAAAGGGTAATATTTTTAAAAAATACATTTGATCATTCTTAAAAGTCTCTGAGTGTGGTGACACAGTGGTGACTGGAGCAATTCCTCAGTCCATGGCATGGTCTTCAAAGCCCTTCACCGATCTCGCCTTCGCCTACCTTGGAGCTAAGCAAACATGGACAGAGCGGGGCCCCTGTCTTTCCTACTTCATCTTTTCTTTGATTCTCACTTTATTTTGTACTTGTTACATTGTACTACTCTCCATTTGGCAAATACGCCCAGCACTTTTCCTACATACTCTCTTTGGTGATAGTGTACCTTCAATTTAGAATATCTTCCCTTTTCTTTTTTACAGGATAACCCAGAAAAACTTTTCCCTAAAACATTCTCTAATGTGTATCTCCTTACCCAGGAATATGTGTCTGTCACTCATACGTATGCTGCCATAATGGTGTGTATGTAATTGCATTGTGATATTTAACTCATGCTGTTGTAAATTTTTTTTTTTTTATTTGATTGGTTTCCTGAGCGAGGATCCAGCCCAGGCCCTGGCGATGAGAGTGCCGAAGCCTAGCCACTCCTCCACCAGGGAACCCCCACTCCTTACAGTAATTTCTGCTTCCCTATTTCCCCGGCTAGACTTTGAGATCTCTGAAATCAGTGAGCATTCCTTGTTTATATTTGTAAGAGATTACTCAATATTTGATGGGTGGTATTAAATGTCTAGAAAATTTTTTTTCTTTATTTTTAAAAGAATTGAGACAATAGAACGGATTTGAGACAACCATGAGTCTAGCAAAAATCAAAATTTAATTGGAGCTTGTCAGGATGAAGTAAACATAGTATTAATATTAATACCTATATTTATCGAATGTTTACTGTGTACTTGACAATATGGTACATTAATCATTTCAGCATTATTTAGTTCAATCCATTTAGTATAATATATCTGAAAGTAGGTATTGTCTTAATTTGCAGATTAGGAAAATGAAGCTAAGAGTGAATAAATTGCTTGATTAAAATATCAGCACTAATCCATGGTATAACTTGGATTTGAATTCAAGCTTATTTTTCTCCAATGTATATGCCTAAGAGGACTCCAAAATTCTCTCTATTCTTTAACCCCACATTCAATTTACGGGCAAGTCTTGTTGATACTACCTCCTTAACAGAGTCCAAAATCCATGTGTTTTTCCTGATCTCATTTAGTCCTAGCTACCATCACTGCTTATCTGAACTATGGTAGTAACCTCCTCACTGGTCTACCTGTACTTACTCTTGCCCCTGTCCTTGTAATTAATTTTTTACCCACTTTCAGAATCTTCTATAAAAAATGATTACAGTCCCATGGCACCTTTTGCTTCAAGCATTCCTGTGGCTCCCTCCTGAGTTTAAGGTAAAATCCAAGGTCCTTGTTATGGCCTGTGTAATCAGGCCCCAGCTTCCTTTCAGACCTCATGTCATATTACCTTGCTTTTACAAAGAGTTCTCCAATTACATAGGAGAATTTAACAAGATGTATGAAGAGTTTTAAAGACCTGCTTATTTCTCAAATCCTCCAACTTTGCTCTTTTCAAAGGGCATTTGTACCCATTGTGCCCTCTGCTACCAAATTCTTTCTTCGGATTTCTTGGCCAGATCTTACTAATCATTCAGGTTTCAAGAGAGACTTCTCAGGTCCAATATAAGGAATCCACAGCCTCCTTTACTTTGAGTCATATTACTGTGTTTTCATCTTCTTGACACGTTGCTTTTTGAGATTATCTTATGTGTTCACTATTTACTCCTGTAAAAATAAAATCTCAGGATGATATAGACTTTGTTAGTATCCTTTGTTGTTATAATCCCAAAACTAGCAAAGTACATATTTTAAATGATTTCATGCCATTGATAGGTAGAGTTATAAGAAAATGCATGACTTATACCCATTTGCAATTTTCAAGGTGATTATTATTCCTCTAATTTGGACTTCTGAAACATTTTTTCTCAAGTAAACAGTATGCTATATTAAAAAATGAAGTCAGCTAAGCCTGGTCTAAAATTCTGATTTCACCATCTATTGGGCTTGTGACATTGGGCTCTTTGACTCAGTCTCCTCATCAACAGACTTCCTGAAGCATAGTAATGCTATCTGTCAAATAACTGGCACACTGTCTGACACAATATTTCAAAGCTATTTTTATGTTTGAATGTAAGGGAGATTCAAAGAAAAATTACAAGACTAGTTCTGGAAAGACAGCCAAGGAAGGCTCAGTGATGGGGAACGGGTACATGCTGGGGTGAAAGGATCTCGATATAAATTGGAATAGAAATTTTAAGTGAGAACTGTTAATAAGGACACACATATGGAAAATAAAAGACCCCTTTCTTGCAGTAGGGTAGAAAAATTTTCTCAGATTAAAAGAATTTATTGAGAGTAACAAAACAGATTTATGGGAAAGATGAAAAAAAGAGATAGCATGAAATCAGGGAGATTCTTATTTCCATGCCTAATCTCTCTACAATTTGGAATTGCTAATGTGTTTTGTCTATAAAATAGATAGTAATAAAAGTAAAATTTTATTATTAAATTTAGAATTTTACTATCTTCATGTTATGTTAATTTTTCTGCACTCACTGTTATATGAATATTATCATGTTAGTAAAAATCCAATTTTGTTATAAGTATTATTAATAAGTTACAAACTATTAAAAGATATATATTTATATAATATGTATTATTTGGTTTTGTGTATACATCTTGCATGTATATTATGTATGTGTAAGAGATGAATTATACTTGCTAGGGGAACATAAATTTTGAATATGCAAATCCAAGGATGGATTTATTAAATAAATATTCAGGTTCAATTGCAGTTAATTCTTTTTTATTTTGAGTATTAGTTTATATAGTATCCATGGTTACTGTTTCACTTTTTGACTTATATCAGGTATTGTTAAACATATTTTCTGAGTAGTTTGCATTTTAAGAAAAGATCACTAATTAATAGTATTTTTGTTATATCTTACTTTCCCTTTTTTCCTTCCTTAAGATATAAAATAGATATGATAGCTTCAGTTGCAGGGTTCTTTTTTCTTAATATTTGTATTAAATGTTTGGCCATCAGATTGTGGAACAGAGCAAAGTAGTAACTATAATAGGTTATTGAGACTTCCTATATGTCAGGTAATCTACTAGTAGGTACTTTCACACATTATTTTAATTCAGCTTTTATAGCTCTGATGATATAAACACACCTATACTGTAAAAAATCATGAGTATCAGGATTAAAAGTCAGAAATCCATATGTCTTTACTTTTTTAATGAACAATCTCTATAATTTAGGCAATGTATTATTTCATACATTTTCTTAGAAACCCTTATTACAGAGTACTACTAGTACAAAAAAATTTAAAAATTACTCCTGGGACAAGTGGTTATTCCAAAGATATCAGAAACATAAAAATATATGGATTAAAACACATCTAGGAATAGTATGTTGAGAAGGACTATGGAGGAATTCGATCAGAAAAGTTGGAAATGATTGCTAATTTTTCTTCGACTTTAGTCAAGTCATGACATCATGACTTGACATGATATCAGAGGTTCAACATTTTAATTTAGAACAGGAGTACCCAAACTTTTGGCTTCCTTGGGTCACATTGGAAGAAGAAGAATTGTCTTAGACCACACATAAAATACACTAACACTAATGATAGCTGATGAGCTAACAAAAGGTTTGTGCATAATTTTCTTAATGTTTTAAGAAAGTTACTGAATTTGTATTGGGCTACATTCAGAACTGTCTTGGGCTGCATGTGGCCCCCAGGTTGTGGATTGCACAAGGCTGATTTAGAATAAAATTAGGTAAAATAATGACTCAATTTCTGCAAAAAGAACCCAAAAAATCAGAGGTTCCAATTAAATACAAATTTATTTCTCATTTAAATTTTTTTTTTCAGAAGGAATTCAGTGACCCAGATGTCTTAATTCTTTTGCCCCATCATCTTCTAGGGAATGTTCTACATCTGTTTGATTCGACTATGTTGATACCATGTCTGGGATCCAAACTGCAGCAAAGGAGTAAAATGAAGAACAGTGCAAACCATTTCTATTTAAGCATCTGAGATGTCTGTTACATTTATTATTTCTTCTTTTATTTTATTGGTGAGAACTTAGTCATGTAACCATACTGAGTTGCAAGAGAGCCTAGCTATTGTTAGATTAAGTGAGTGACCATATGTCCCACTAAAACTTAATTACTTAGGAAGGAGGGATTTGGGGCAGACAACCTGCATGCAGTCTGCCAACAAAGGTTTGATATTTTTCTCATTGATTTATAAATGCAAAGAATTTCTATCAGGCAACAAAATCTAATGACTACATTTTTTTTTTTTTTTTTACTTTTTAGGAGGCAAAGCCTGTCTCAAAATGCTTCTGAGACATATAGCCAATTTTTATTATTTAAAAGTCTCTTCTTTTCTTAAAAATTGTTGTCACTGAAGAGAATTTGTCCTCTGCTCCCATTCTTCATTCAAGGTCATATTTTACCATTGTGTGACAACAGGTATCTAATGAGCTACAGTGGTTTTCTCCACAATCTGGAGATTGTGGCCACTTTCTCCAACCTCATCTGATATGTATTGGCAACTGTTTCCATCCTCCAATTGCTTGCACAGTTAAGTCATAGTTGGCTAATTACTTCCATTTGGCCAATTGTATTTGTAGAGCCTGAATCAGAGGTGTAAAACTGTGAGCACTCTCTTGAAGGAAAAAATGTGTGCTTTTGACAAGTATTAATTATAGTGAAAAACAAATAATCTCAAGTCTTAAATTTGTCTGTATTCCATTTTTTGAAATTGCCTACTTATGTTTCAACCTAAGTAATATAGCATAATACTAGTATATAGTAACAGACATGTAGTTGAAAATATCTGCAGTTTTTCAGTTTTCATAGTCATTTTATATGGATTGAACTCAAAATTTTAGTGTTAGGAGGTTTTTTCTAGAAGATACATTAAAATAAATGTGACACATGAAATTCAACCTATACAACATAGTAATGCAATGGAAAAGACTCTTTGGCTATCCCAGATTCTCAGCTGTACAGTGTAAAGATAAAAAATTTCAATAATTTGGTGATTGTCAATACAGACATGTCTCAGGCATGAATATGCATACCATATCTATCATCTTTAATGAACAAGCAAAAACACATTGTTGAGTACCTTGCTGCATTTTCTCAATTAATCACACATATTCTAGTGCATTGAGATCAAACTAATTTTTATCCTAAGAGCTACACTATTTCATTGCATAAAGTCATTCACATAATTAGTGCCTATTGATGGGATTCTAGATTGTTTCCAGATGTTTGCTATTATGGATAGACCTGCTATTTCTATCATTGTGCATATATCTTACTCTACATATGAAAATATACTTACAGGAGAGATTTGTAGAAGAGTTATTGTTACAAAGTTTCCTTTTTACTCTGATTATTTTAGTTGTTATTCACTTAAATGTTTGAGTTACAGAAAACAAAGTAACATAAGATATAAATATAACATGATATATGCAAATCTATGTAGTTGTACCTATCTACATAATTTTTGTTCTTTTATCTTTAACTCCATTACATTCCGGCCTAGGACAGAATGCTTCCACCTTCCTGCCCTACGGTAAACCACTTCTTATGACTGATTTCTCAGAGGGGATGGTTTTTTTTTTTCTTTTTTTTTTTTAAGAGATTTCTTTTTAAAGCAGTAACTTGTTCTGAAACACACAGTTGTTTATATCGTTATTTGCCAGCCTCAGAACCTAGCTTCACTCTTCAGTTCTGGCTGTTGACAATTAAGTTGTGTCCATTTTTATTCTCCATGAGAGTCTTCTTTTTTAAATAAGGAAGGACTGAGCATAAGTCCTTTGTAATTCTTCATATGAACACATCTATTTTTATCTAAAAATATTATACTCAGTTTTCAGCAATTGTTCCGATTCTTTTATTTTAAACTTTTTTACATATCTTCTGGTCACTCCTTGAAAACCTCAAAGTGAATTAGATTCTACGAAGATTCAAAAGTCAAAAGTCCAATTTTTAATTATTCTAGTGATTTTCTTTATGTTTTTAAAATGAATGTGTCTAATGTACATGGAAATCAAATGATTGTGCTCTATATTTTAAATATTTTACAACTTCATTTTTCAATTATACCTTAATAAAGCTTGAAAAAAATGAGTCTGTCTAATTCAACTGATAGCTCTAGTTACCAAAGTATAATTAAAAAATACTTTTAACTCATACTCATGTGGAATAGACAATTTAATTTACTCTTTTCTGACTCTCCTCTAATTCTCAGATTTTTTAAAATTATAAATTCATATCATTCTTATATATCTTTTTAAACCATAGGAAGTACTAGGATGATGGAATATTTATTCACTTAGCTTTGTAAGAGAGTTTGTACAGGTGCTAAATTTTCTGAATATTAAATAATTTTGCCTGTATTTAGAATTTGTCTTAGCACAAAGGTGTTATTGTTGTTGTTATCATAATCTTCATTTTTCTTCTTCACCTCTTTGTCATTGTCATTATATTTTAAATAATTGATTTTATTTCCATTCCATTTTTTCCTCTGAAAACTATTTTTAATTGGATTTATGTTCACTGTTCTTATTTATTACCTTTTAAAAAATAAACTTGCTTTCTTTCCTGTCTTTTTTTTTCTTACATTTTGATAGAGACTGTCATGTTTCCTAATCATAAGGGCCTGATTTTTTTTTTCTAATCCTGTTCTACCCTTTACATGTAGAATGCATATGACATTAAAATACATGTAACATTAAATTCTGCTATTGTATTTTAGGTGCTTTGAATGATTTTCTAATTTTCTAGTATCTTCATTTGCACCTTTTTCTTAATACTGTTCTGTCTTCATATTTACCTGTATCAGTGGTTCTCAATTTGTGGGTCGTAACCCCTTTGGGGGTCGAACGACCCTTTCACAGGGGTTGCCTAAGACCATCGGAAAACACATATTTCCGATAGTCTTAGGAACCGAGACACCACTCCCCAATCCGTCTCCAGGCAGGTTTGCCCACATGCAGATATGCCCACATACAAGTACCTAGTGTGATGACATCGTCACGCCAACCCCATCACATACACCCCATACAAATACAAGTGTATGTGACAGGGTTGGGACCATAATGTACTTATGTGGACCAGTCACACATGTGTAGAGAGCAGCTACTGTGTAGAAAGCAGCTGCTGTGTTGAAAGCAGCAGTATTGGAGGTAAAACGACACTTCATGAATTATAATTACTGGGTAAATGTAAAATCATGTACTGTAAAATCATCAAGTACTGCAAAAAAAAATATCTGTACCATGGGAACTTAATCTGGATGCTGATTGGTCTTTTTATATTCAGCTGTGGTTGATGTGAATACTGCCCCCTTGGGATAGTAACAGGTATGTAAAAAAAACAACACAGAGAATGTTAAATCATAGGAAACTTTAATGAACTGTATTGACTCAACTATACCATGTATCATCTTTTGTATTATTAAAGCTATTGTTATATATTACTTTCATTAGCAAACCATCCTATGACAATGGATCATGTAGAGAAGAATGTTAAGAAGAGAAACTACAGTGAGGATTATTTACAGTATGGTTTTACCTCAATAATTACTTCAGGAATTGAGAAACCACATGTGTTATTTGTTGTGAAGTTCTATCAGCCAAATCTATGAAGCCAAACAAACTAAAATGCCATTTTGATAGCAAGCATCCGAGCTTTGCTAGGCAAGGATACCAACTATTTTAGAAGCAAAGCTGATGGACTCAAGAAAGCCAGACTTGACACTGGTGGCAAGTACCACAGACAAAATGTAGCAGCCATTGAAGCTTCATATTTGGTGGCACTCAGAATCACTAGAGCTATGAAACCTCACACCATTGCTGAGGATTTACTGTTGCCAGCAGCCAAAGACATTGTTCGAGTTATGATTGAAGACAAATTTGTTACTAAATTGAGGGCAATTTCCTTACCTAACGACACTGTCCACAGAAGAATAGATGACATGTCTGCTGATATTCTTGATCAGGTAATCCAGGAAATTAAATCTGCTCCATTTCAAATATTCAGTATCCAGCTTGATGAATCTACAGATGTTGCAAACTGTTCATAGTTACTGGTTTACATGAGATATATTAATGATGGCGACTTTAAAGATGAGTTTCTCTTTTGCAAACCTCTTGAAATGGCAACTACTGCACGTGATGTATTTGACACAGTTGGTTCATTTCTGAAAGAGCATAGGATCTCTTGGGAAAAGTTTGTGGTGTTTGCACAGATGGTGCTCCAGCTATGCTAGGATGTCAATCTGGATTTCAACGTTTGGTACTGAATGAGTCACCGAAAGTCATCGGAACTCACTGTGTGATTCATCAGCAAATATTAGCAACAAAGACACTGCCACAAGAATTACAAGAAGTAATGAAAAACATCATAAGTTCTGTCAATTTTGTAAAGGTAAGCACTTTAAACAGTCGACTGTTTTCCCAACTGTGCAATGAGTTAGATGTGCCAAACAATGCTCTGCTATTTCACACTGAAGGGAGATGGTTGTTGAGAGGAAAAGTTTTAAAACGTGATTTTGAGCTTCATGGTGAACTCAAAAAAAAATTTTTTTTTTTTGCATTGTCAACTTGATGTATAATAAGTTCACCACCTAATGTGACTTCTCTTTCCATCACCTTATATTTAGCTTCCCCCCTCCTCTCCCACCCCCCCTTTCTCCCCTCCCTAACCCACTCGTCCCCAAATAAACATTAAACTATCGATTGTGTCCATGGGTTATTTGTTTGTTCATTTCTTTTTTTCTTTGCTTTCAGTTTTATATTCCGCATATGAGTGAAATCATGCAGTTCTTTGTTTTTTCTGTCTGGCTTATTTCACTTAGCATGATGATCTCCAGGTTCATCC
>PVJL010021330.1:0-10756 GCA_004026885.1 Lyroderma lyra
TCGACCGGATTTTTGCTGCTCCTTGTCCGTGTTTACGTACACGGATACTTACCGTCGACGTAACTGCCGACAGTACGCGGTGCAGTACCGTGCTGACCGGTCTGCAGCCCAGGAGCAGGAGGCTCCCCCACAGCCCAGCGTGCAGGGGCCCGGGCCCCCCAGGCGGGAGTGAGCGCGCTCGGGGATGTGCGCACGACGAGGAATTCAGCTACGACGCGTTTCTCACCACGTGTCCTCATCATTAAGGAGCGCCTGACTGTATACTGTAGAACTGCAATGTGCTAAGAGTAAAACTTAGGTGTTCTCACCAAATAAAAAGTAAATATGTTTACTGCAGGACGTATTATTACATCAATTAACTTCATGGTGGGAACCCTTTCCCAATGTATACGTGTATCAAATCTCCACATTGTACACTTTAAATAACTTACAGTGTTGTCAATTATGCCTCAATAAAGCTGAAAACAATTACAAACAATTCTGAATATTACGTTTTTAGTCTAATTTTAATATAATTTATTATAATTATATAATACAATATAATTTGTTTTAACATAATTTGTTTTTAATTATAATTTCATGCAACTTAATTTTTTTAATGTCTGTGCTGAACAACTAACTTGCAGAATTCCTGAGAAGTTAGCCACCTGTGTCATGCAGGAGGACTGCCAACTTCAGTGCATCACGACAAAACCTCTTGGCTCAAGCTCGTATTCCTAACCGAGAATCCTTTCCTTTCTGTCTCAGTTCAAATCCCCAGGAAAGATTCTTGTGGCCCTATGCATCTTTTTAAGTCACAGGAATCAGAGGCTGCCAACCAGCCTCCGAATTAGTCACTTCAGTTGTCGTGACTGCCCTGCCCTGGATGCCTGTGGCTTGCAGAGGAGGCTGAGATCAAGTGACATAAAACAGAGAGACAGCAAGCAGGACAGACACAGACCAACCTAGTGCCAGAGGTCACTGCAGATGTTAATAAGCCATCAGCCATGACCAATCCAACTACAGCTCATTTCAAAAGGAGAAGCTCACAGAAATGACCATGAGTCACCAAGAAAGAGCTACACTGTATTTAAAACACTCTATTTAGTAAGATGAGTGTGTGCGAAAGGTCAGCAGGCACTCAGCTTCTCCCTCCTTATCCTGAAGTGCAGAGGTTGGAAAACTAAAAGCCGGCTCCTCCAGACTCCTGTACAGCTAAGAGTCAGGATGCAAATGTGACCCCACCATTAGCGTGCGGGACACGAAATACGGAAGGCAGGCCCGACAGTGTGCTGCTTTCAGCCAGCAAAGAAGGTCGTGGACATGTCAGTGTGTCGTCTCCAGCCCTGAGGGTGTTGAGGGCCAGCAGCAGAAGCAGTGCCAGATTCAGCTCCGGCATTTAGTCACTAGTTCCTAGGCATCAAAAGGAGAAGTTAGTTGTCACAGCAGTGAGCAGATGCTACATTTCAGACTTCAAGCAGTGACGATGGTAACAGCAACGACTGCTGTGATCTCCTCGATTGCAGCGACAGTCGTATCTTCTTGCCGTGGTTTCGGTGGCAATCTCCTGATTGCCACTTCCCCGACTGTGGCAGAGGTGGCACCACGGGGTTCTGGCAGTCACTCTCAGGGGCCTGGCCAACAGCCCAGCTCTCCACGCCCTTGCAAAGATTTCCTAAGCGACTGATTCCCTCCACGATCTTTCTATTCTCTGCAGATGCTGCAAAGGAGTGCATGGTAGACAAACTGTGGAAAGATCTTTTCATGTCTACACTTAGCAGTTCTTTCACAGACATACAAAGAGCCCACCGTTCCCATTACTTTTACCTAATGAGCACACGGTCTCCCTGAACAGCCACCTCAATGCTATTTTCTCAGTGTAGCCTCACACAGGTTGAGTATCTTCTCCTCTGCTCTGGCCTGAGACAGCTTACCTGCCTGGTACCCAGCGGGGTGGTCCCTCCTTTCAGTCACATCACTTATGTCAAACACCATTACAGCCAGACAAGCTCAAGACCCCTGGGCCAAAGTGTCCTTGACGGTTCATCTACCATATCATTGAGCAGGCCCTGGCCCTAAAACCCATCTCCCTGCTTTGCATCCCCTAGTCAGTGGGGTGCGGGGGAGTTGGGGGGATTGGGGAAGGGGGTCCGGAGGGATGGGGGCATAGAGCTAATTCATCCTGGCAGCATCACCCCCACAGAGAGGTAAGGACAGCAACAGCGATCTCCATATGGCAGCACCCATTTGGAAGGATCTGACCCAAAGCATTGCAAAGAATATTTCTGCTTGAAGAATTATTTTTCAGAACTGAAACAACTAACGAGAACATTCAGCTTACTGGGCCAGCTAACAATTTTCAGACTATTTAAATCTTAACCGTAAGCTACAGCACTGAAGGCTAAGAAGGTGCTGAGAACCCATCGCATATGATGATTAAAATCCCTTCCTGTGCTCCCACCTCGGATGACGGCAGCCTCTGACGTCACGCATGCATGGTGATGGCCTACAGCAGCCTCTGACGTCATGCGTGCCTGTTGATGGCCTCACAACCTGAGTGAGCGCGGTCTACTCAATTCCTAAAGAAGGCGATTCCATAGAGACAGATATACCGGGGTGCCAAAAATATGTATACACGTTTTAAGAGACGTCATCTGTGTATTACATAAATACTGATGGTAACCACTCTGAGCACCTCTTGTCATTGCACAAGTTCAACATGACTTGTAGTCACCTTTTGTTATCAGTATATAGTGAGTAGCACAATTTTAATAGTTTTTTCCATTAAAATGTGTGTACATTTTTTTGGCACCCCCTGTATTTAACAGATTCTTTTTTGTTCCCCCCACTAATTGCCTATAGAAACTCTTATGCCAGAAACCGAAACAATGAAAGGAACCTGAGTGCTAGTCCCAGCTCGGCCAGCTTCACGCTCTGACTCCCGATGGAGTCACTTGCCAGGACTAAGCTTCAATTTACTTATCTGTAGACTAAGGGTCTTTGGGTGAATTGCTATGGTTCCTTCCAGTTGAGTGACTGACTTTAAGCCCAAGTAGAAAACGTAACAGCACAAACACTTAAAGAATAAGCCGTGCCAACACACCACACCTGTTTTAACCGCCTCTTCAAAAGAACCACCTTACCGTGCAGTCCTTAAGCCTGGAAGAAGAGGGAGCCACTTGAACACGAGTCATTCTTCTATCCCGCTTGGTTAAATTTTATTTAAGCACAGTCTACTTTGAAGAGAGCCTACACACTTACAAAAAGTTCCCAATTCCAACATTCATTCCTACATTCATCAAAACATTTTCTAGACAAGTGTGCTAACGAACACCTTCCTGGTGAGTGAATTGAGAGTGAGTGGACAGACATGAGAACAAGTTATTCTCCCCAGTGTCAAGCATGCAATTTTCACAAGCTTATTTATCCTCAAAGTATCTAGGCTTTTAACTATAACTGCTGAAAATATTGTCTTACAAAGATAGCAAAAATTAATGCTAACTTCCTGTTTGATTAGTAATTCTTGTGAATAACTATTTACCATGTAGCTTAGCTATACAGATTAAACTGCATGGCCACAAACTTTGTTTAGAAATAAAACCAAGCAAAGGAGCTTTTATTTTAAGTACTTGCCCAATGTTTTACTGTACTTAACACCCACTCAAACAATTCAGAATTGTGGAAGTTTTCCTTTTAATAGAGAAACAAAGTGAAATTTGTCAGACATAAAATAATACTCTATCTGGAATGTGAAGGAAGGGGACTCAAAACTGCCTTCATAGTTGTCCCTGTGAGTCTGGGTGACCCTCAGTGCATTTGTCTCTGCGAACCTCAGTTTTATGTGTAAAAGACAGGTGATAATACCTGACTCACGGAGAATAACACATGGATTTTTTTACAGAAATGCATGCAAACCAACATATACATTCTTATAAGCCAGATAAAATGGGTGTGTAACATCCTGACACACAGCAGTTAGTAGTATCACAAATCTCCAAGACAGAATATTATTAGACTTAGAGCAAGGTTGTCAACTTAAGAGTTGCCACCAATGGGAATTTGATGTGTCATTTCACTTATCAGCATTATGATGTGAGATAGCTCTAGTTAGCAAATCTAATTCTAGCCAAAGGGAATTATATTTTTCTTTATCATGTACATTCCAACTTAAACACTGAGATAGTATCCTGAGCTAAAAATTAATAATATTTAGACAAAGTGTTCTGCCAAAAGCTATAGATGTGAGTTAAGATAAACTTCTGCAAGGAAGGTTGCATTATTTTAACAGATTTCATGGCAAATTTGTCAATATGTGGAATTAATAATATCAGAGAACTCCTGTCACAACAGGTTTCTACAGTCGAATCAGGGATTTTCCAGATACGGTCTGAAGAAATTCCAGGGCAGACAGACACTTATCTAAAAATACAAAGTTCCTTCTAAGATTCTCATTGACAAATCACATCCAGTTCCATGGATGTTCGTTTTTATGCACAGTAAGTGTATTTACCAATAACCTACCAACATTGAACATTTACTAAAGGACCAACAACCAGACAGAATTTGGGAAAAACTATCCAACTGCTACTGTGCACATTGCTCACAAACTGAAGGCTGACAGTACAATGACTGTTCTTCTGGCACCAAAGCCGAAGACATGAATACAGTAATTGGACTATAAAAACAGCGTGAAAAGGTATTCAGGGTACCCACCCCTCTCTCTCAACCTCTACTTCGAGCATCTCTGTTCCCTCAGTGGAGGCAGGAAAACAACTTCACAAAGGGAGTCAGATTTTGGCTTACAATGTTTGCCAAGTAACTTTTTGGGTGACTAAAAGATACCACGTTACACGCTTAAGCAGTGGTTAAGCAGTGTTTCAAAGTCAGGAGTCAGGACAGCAGTTCCTTTTCGTGTAACTTCCATGAGATCATGCTTAAAAGGTATTATTAGGGAGCCCTAACAATGCAACCTCAACTTTTGTTTAAAAAGACCATTGTTTTAAAAGCAAAACATCCTGGAAAGCAATTAGCTAAGAATTTCATTTTCAAAATGGTACAATATTAAATTTTAAAAATTGCATTAACTGGACTAAGAATCATTTTCTCAAAGCCCAAGATAATTAAATTATCCTCCAAAGTATTCTACAACTATGTAAGAACAACCAGAACTGATTTAGACAATCTTATTTGATATTTTCAAAATCAAAGAAAACTGAAGAAAACCTACAAGCAATACTTTTAAATTGTGTACACCAAGGTTATCAACATCTCAATTTTTTTTTTTTGGTTGGTTTCCTGAGTGAGGATCAAACCCAGGCCGTGGAAGTGAGAGCACTGAAGCCTAGCCACTACTCCACCAGGGAACCCCCCTCAATGTTTTTTTTAAAGAAACAGTGTTTAAATAAGAGCAGTTTTTAGATTAAAAAAAAAAACATCAAAATAATATTTTAGTAAAGTCAATGACTTGGTTTTGGTCGACAGCCAACACCTGTTTTGTTCTGTTTTGCTTTAAGTGGTAGTTTTATGACAACTGTGTACTGCTGTTGGCTTCAAGGTAAAAAAGATGAAATGTTTTGAAAGAGGCCATTTCCTGGAGTACTGTCTCCCCAGCATCCCTTCATTTGAGGATCTCCCCCTCCCTTATCTCCTGGGGTCCTGGTATAGCTATTAATCATTCTATGCCCAGCTGCAAGAACAGACACGTGACCAGGCCTGACCAACGCATGGTAGCCCCCTGCCCTCTCTCCATAATCGGTCCAAGAGATGGGCACAGGGCCAGTGCAAGTCCCTACAGGAGGTTTGTCATTGGATTCCAGAAAAAGGGATGAGAAGCTTAAGGGCTCTGTACAACTTGGGGAGTCAAAGGCACCTTTCCTGCTACCCTGGGAGCCAAAATGAGAAGGAAGCCAACCCAGAGGAAAAGAGAGGAATTGAGAACACAAATTGGGCTGTTCCTGTCCCCAGCCTGCGTTTTCATGTATGTAAGCCAATACACGTGTTCTCAGTCAAAACTCGTTTCTCTATCAGCTAGGTCCAACCTTGTGGCTTCCCTGGGCCCCAGTGGAAGAAGAATTGTCTTGGTCCACACATAAAATATACTCACACTAACGATAGCCGATGAGCTAACAAATATAAAATATAATAAAGGTCGCAAAAGAATCTCATCATGTTTTAAGAATTTGTGTTGGGCCGCATTCAAAGCCGTCCTGGGCCGCAGGCTGGGCGTGTCTGCTCTATATAGAGCTTCTGTCACTTGCTATAGAAGCCTTACAAATATGTGAACTGGCACGTGAATTAGGGATTTTTCCCCCTTTCTGTTGAGATGAAGCTACATATCCTAAGACGCCTACTGTAAACTGGGTAACTCCATCCAAAGAGTAACCTGTATCTCCGGGACCACTCCATTCAGGTGCGGTTTTTTTTTTGTTTTTTTTTTTTTTTAAAGTTATTAGAGAAAAATAAAACAACAAAGCCAGGTTAGCTTAATTCTATTTGATTAAGTTCAAAAATAAAGCATTTATTAACAAATACTTCTTTTCTCCTCTCTTTCCAAGTATTCTCATTTCATAACATTACTTCTGTTGAATGTTATCGTGTAAAACCCCATTTTTCATAGTCACATATAATTCCCAATGAGAATGAGATACGAGGCAGCCTCTCACAAACGTCTCTGAAAAAGAATGTTTATAAAGTTCTCTGCCTCTCCCCGAAAAAAAGAAATAGTAAAGAGCCTAAGGCACCCCAAAGTCTTAATTACATAGGTCAGTTACTGTTCATATTGAACACCCGAGACGAGGAGGGATGCTTCTAAATAGAATAAATCGTAATTATTAAATGTAAAGCAAAATTTCTTTCTATTTCCTATTTCGTAAATTTAAAAACCCTAAACTCCAAATATATCATAGCAGAAAAGTTTAACCCTCTGTATTTTACCGAGTCTCTAAAGTAATCGTTCTCGTATAAGTATCAACAAAAGACAGTATTTTACAATCTCTGAGCGTAGTCTCTCCTTTCTTGGGTATTTAGTTATATCACAAGTCTGTTATGGTCCATACTCCCCCTAGCCATGCAGGATGACTGAGACTGAGAGAAGAGGGGGATAAATGGTGTGGGGAACCATTGCAATGCGGCTGTATCAGGATACAAGTGCTGGGGTTCAGGGGGGGATGGGATTATAATGGTGCTACCCTTTTTCCTGGCAGTCAGTAAACCAAAAAAGAAGGCAGGGCTGAGGTGGAAACATATTTGCAGCTCTGTTCTTCCTAAACTAGCAAATTGTGCTTTCCTATACGATTGGCTAGGCTTCCAGAGCAACGCGAGCAAGCCTATTAACGTCATCTACATTATGGGTTAAATAAAAATACTCAGTGTTTCACTACCAGTTGAGTAAGGTTGAAGGCAGAAATAGCATTCATCGCCTCACCAAAATACAGCAATTAGTTCCAATATGGGTGGAAAAGTGGCTTGTAGGACTCAATAGTACAATATAAACGCAATGTATAAAACACACTGCAAAATAAAGCACACACTGCATTACAGAATACATTGTAAATAAAACACAAATACAAGGTACTTTGAGGACTGCTTAAATGTAAGCGCTTTTCAAAAGATCATTTTGTTTACATTTGATTTCCCTCCGCTTGTAATGACTTGAGAACCCAAATCCTCTGTGAGATACAACTCCACACCATTTATAGAACAGCACTAAGGCAGCAAATTAATTAGCCTAGCTTCCACCAAAATTCCTACTAAAACTTGCCTCAAGAGTTTTATTGAAGAACTGGGAGAAAAGTGAAAAAAGATTTAAAAAAACCCAAAAACCTTACAACGATGAATCATTAAGCTCCCACTAAATTGTGAGGTTCCTAAAGACAGAGACAATGTCTGACTCACTTTTGTATTTTATAGTTTTATACGGGCAGTGCTAACTCACACAGTGGGTACACCAGTGACTGTCAGAGCAAGGAATGAACATGTACCAGTAACAGAACTTTTTCTTTTTTTTTAAGCAACATGAGCACCTTTCTTGGGAAAACATTCTGAATAACATTTGTTCAAGGGGAAGGAGAGCAGGAAGTCACCACTTTTCATCCACAAACAAGTCTCTCACAACACCAGCCTCCAAGCCACTTTTACCCCCAGGAACAGTCTTAGATTCAGGGCATTCATTGTCTCTCCCAAAACGTACTATTGCGAGAAAACCGTTCATCAAAATTGTAAAAGAGAAATAAAAATAAGTATTTAATTAACAGAGACACAGTTCTAGACTTCAGTATCGAAACACTTATCCTTTGTCAACTCACAAACAACCAAAAACTGACTTGGAAATGGGCAGAGTTTGAAAGTTGTAGGTGATATTGAAGTAGTTTATAAACATGAAATTATCCTCCAACACAGTCCCAAAACATGAAGTAAGCATCCACAAATTTTATAAAGTCCTTAGGGGTTACACAGTAAAGACATTATGTGAAACTATTCACCTGAGAAGATTATGCGTTGACTTCATAAATCAGATACTTAAACACATGCAGGAGATTTGTTTTACCATCAATTCATATAAATTAGAGACAGGGCAGGGGAGAGCACTGAAATTTCTCGCTCATAACAAGAGGCTTCATACAATGTGTCTCAGGATCACAGCGGAAAAACAATATACATTTCCCAAGGAACACAGAGCAATGTTCCAAGAGAATAAGTTTCCACATAAAACTGAATGAAATAAAAATGACCTGCATATTCAAAAGGTCAAATGTTAAGTGTTTGTTCTGCCATTATGGTATAAAACCAGTACTCAAATAAATTACAGGTGTCAATGAATAGAGTCCAGAAGTTGAACTGTGAGTTATGAAGAGCAACATTAGACCCCAAAAAATTGATACCAAAATTTGAGAGAGTTTCAAATTTAAGGTTTATGAAAGTTTGATGCTATTTTTCCTAACAAAGGCAGCCTCACCCAATCTCTAGTTTCTACTGCTTTTTTAAAAAGGGGTTCTAAATTTTTTTTTTGTATTGCAAACCTGGGAGGCTAGCATTTAACTCTTAAGTTCTCTCAGCCTTTCCATCTTCAAATATTACGACCCGCTAAACAAAAGTCACCACAAGTCCCAAATTACCCACTAAACAGAAAAACAAGCAAGCAGTATGTAACAAAAAGATCCAACAGATAAGAGAAGAAAGGAATAGAGTTATTCATTATTGGCATAACATAAACATCCTTACTTAAAAGCATCTAGAAGCGTTTCTTCACAAATGGGGAATGTATTTCTAAGTATGTGCTCATTTTAACAAAATTCCCTTATAAATCAGAGGTCTCAAAGAGTCAATGTTGACAACGTTTACCTATGTTCAAGTTGCATGAAACAAGATCTGTTTCAAGTTTATTTTTGTTAAAAAAAACAAAACAAAACAAAAAACAAACCTAACATTGTTCCTTATGATTTTCATCTCTAGATACAGCACCAGACTTAGGGTAGTTGAACACGATGACTTCGTGTATCTATTGTATCAATACCTAATCTCTGGAATAACATTCACATAATTTACAACCACTGAAATATGTGTTTAAAAGGATGTGAAGAAGCAAATACTCCATAAAACTCTGCACATTCATAGTATGAGAAATTTTAGAACAAAATTAACTACTTCAGTCATTACTCCAAACCGAAACTGTTAAAAATATACTCCGAAGTGAAATGAGAGAAACTAATCCTGGTTACAGGACTGTATCATGAAACAATTTCAGCAGAGCTCCAAAGTTCAGCTGCCTTTCCTACTAGGAACATACAAAGTTCGAGTAAAAACTATTCTCTTTGCAGAGAAAGAAACAAGGTTGTAATTAAGAAACAGGGGACCCGCTGGATCAAGCAAATGTAGAACTAGAGTCTCCTAGAAGCAGGAAAGTACTGACTGCTAAGTACTATTATACGTTAATACTAAATAAGAATAGGAATTCAATAAGACATACTCTAAAATTCAGAAAAAGCCTCAGAGTTGGAACCATATTTTAAAGAGTTACTTTCAAATCTCCATCAAAGATTATAACAAAAGAAAAAAATAAAACCCCAAATCAAAACTAAAGACAGTCACAGCCAGAAAGAACTTCCTTTAAGTCCTCTGGACGATGGTGCTGCCACTGGCTGGGCTCACCTTAGCATCTACGAGATGAAAGAAGCTGGAAGAATCAGCGCGGCAGCAGCTACAGCTCCGCCCACCCCCGCGGCCCCGCCCACCCCCGCGGCCTGCTCGTCCATCGGCCGTGAACTTTGTCAGAAGACAGTAAGAGATCATTCCCCACTAATGACATCTTATAGAAATGGTTAAACTTACTCTTGCATCGTCCTACTTTCTAAGTAAGTTATGAATATAGTTTAATAAAAAGTTACTAATTAAGACAAGACACAGAGTGCTAAGTACACTCTATAATACCTTATTAAATGGAAACATCTATTTCTCTCTCAAAGTTTAGACAAAGGGGTAAAAAACCCCAATGTGCAGGGCAAGTTCCTTTCTGAACACCCTTACCCTGTGTTTTCGTATTTTCTGAACCGAATCACAACAGTATAGTACCTTTGCCTTCTCTGGAGATAATATTCACTTGGTACCTCTTCAAGTCCTTAATTTCTTATGTTTAAAGTCATGTGTTCAACCTGTAAACATCTTGCTATTTTATTTTTTAAAAATGTTGTTTAAGCAAAGCCATTTAACATAATGCCTAACGTGAGGCTATTAAGAAATTAAGAATTCCTTTTTTTTTTTTTTTTTTTTTTTTTTTTTTTTT
>PVJL010021331.1:0-10803 GCA_004026885.1 Lyroderma lyra
TTTAAAACACCAGAACGTGACACGCCCACGTGCCCACTGATGAGAATAGGTCAGAGTTTTTAAAATTTCATCACGTTTGCTGGTCTTATAGTGAGACCTCACAGACCCTACACCCCCTTTCCCAGAGGCAGCCGCTGTCGTGAACCTGGCTTGTGTACTCACATGCGTGTGGATCCAGGCATAATCTGCAGGAATATTCTGGGGCATGTTCTTAATCTCAGGAACGGCATCTGAGTTTATTTTGTGACTTGCCCTTTCTCCCTAGAAAACAGTTTCCATGTAGTGTGAGAGCCTTCTGGAAGCTTCCTTCTATAAGGACTGACATATTAATGTCCCCAGTTTTAAATGAGAAACCTGAGTCCCCGAGAGGTTAAGAAATGGCCCGAATCCCCCAGCAAGGGCGCATTAGCTGTAGGGCCACACCTCATCCTGCTCTCCGGGTTCCTAGCTGAGGATCCTGGAATTCATTGTCACCAGATTATGTTTTGAGTGTCTCTGCTGCTCTAAGCTTTGGAGATGCTGTGGCAGATGGGGAGCCCTGCCCTCCTGCAAGCAGTGGTCAGGAAGCACCATCTTTATAGATAACATTGACCTTGACTATTGGCCGTGGGTCCCCTATGTCCTAGGGTCCCTTCTTCAACAAGCCAACAAGTGTTTTTCGGATCTTGACGTGGTCTGATGGGGAGATGAGGCGACTCCCCCCGCCCCCTGCCCCACCATGTTGTTCTGATCGTCCCTGGCTCAGCAAGAGGAATCTTCTTGTCCGGCCTCCTTGGGCCACACACTCTCCTCTGCATGACAGCCACTTCCAGGGGTCAAAGTTAGGGGTTGTACCCCCAAATCTGCTCTCGTCCAGGGATTCCTTTCTCAGGGGTCAGTGACGCCATAGCTGCCCAATGGTGTGAGAAGGCCCAGTGGCACCTGGAAGACATCTTCAAAAGTGGCTTCAGAGTAGACAAGGGCCAGCTGGAGGGCCATTCCAAGGGACCGTCCAAGGTGCTCCTCTCACCACCTGCCTCCGAGGTGACTGGCACCTCCGTTCCCGCGTTCTGACCACGAGTCAGTTCCTGCTCACCTCTTCCCAACTTCCAGAGGGTGGAGTTGAGAGTGACCTTTGGGCGTTCACGCCGCAATGGGAGGCATTGGGAGGTATAGACCCTCTTCCGGGAGCTTGTCCCCGTGCGCCGGAAGCTCGGAAATGCTCACACCGTGGACTCAGAAGTTCTGTACCGGGCGTCTGCCCCAAGGAATAGAAGTGCACTGACACGCCCGCTGTGTGTGCAAGGATGCTTATCGGTGCGTTACTCACAGAAGGAGACATTGCGGTTCTTAGCTGTCCACTTCCGGGGGACATGGTTAACCTGTGTTTATGATGGAATCTGGCACCACGGTTAAAGTGGTGTGTTGAGTGACTTTTTACGCAGGAATATAAACGCGTGCTGTCTCTTCCGCGCGCTCTCTCACATGCAGAAAAAGGGCTCAAAAGAAAACTACCGAACTGTTAACAGGGATCGTCTCGAACTGGTGGGGTTATGATTCTCATTTTTTTCTTTATCCTATTTTACATTTTCTCAGTGTTCTATGCTCAGCATCTCTTACTCTTAGAATTAGAAGGAAACTAAAGGCGTTGTACAGCCCGTGCTGTCGTGCAGAGGCCTGGCCTGGGGGTGGGCGGTCTGGAAGCCCCAGCGAATTGCCCGCCAGCTGGGCCAGGCGTGAGACGCTGAGCTGCTCTGTGCCTTAACGTTTCCATCTGCACAGTGGGCGTGAGTGTCATGCTGCGGCTGCTCCTTGTGTGGACTACAGCGTATGCCGTCCGTTATCGAGCAGCGACAGCCAAGCCCCGTCAGCTGCGTCTTCACACGGGCGGCTGGGCACCCCGTGGGCGGCTGGGCACCCCCTGGACGGCAGGGCTCCTTGTAGAAGGTAGGGCGCCCCCTGGACGGCTGGGTGCCCCCTGGATGGCTGGGCTCCCCATAGACGGCTGGGCGCCTCCTAGACGGCGGGGCGCCCCCTGGACGGCGGGGCGCCCCTGGACGGCGGGGCACCCCGTGGACAGCAGTGCCTCCCAAGCCCCCAGGACCCGGGCTCACTCTCTCTCTCCTTCCTCGCAGCTGCCCATGATGGGAGGAGCCTTCATGGACTCGCCCAACGAGGACTTCAGCACCGAGTACTCCCTCTTTAACTCCTCCACCAACGTCCACGCGGCCTCCAACGGCCAGGGCCAGCCGGAGGAGCCTCCGCGCTCCTCCAACGACGCCGTGCTGCTCTGGATCGCCATCATCGCGACCCTGGGGAACATCGTGGTGGTGGGGGTGGTGTACGCCTTCACCTTCTGAGCGCCGGGCACCGGGCTCGTCGCTGTGTCCTTTGGCCGCGTCCCCATTCTAGAACCGTTCGGACCACGCCCACGCGGGGCTGCTCCCGGGACGGGGACCACGCGTCTGGGATCTCCCCGAGCTGCCCTGATCTCACGTGTCCCACGCTGTGGTCAAGCCTGGGCTTCCGGCCCCAGAGGCAGGACGCGGCCGGGTTTGGGGGCAGCAGACCGGGGAGCTCTTGAAACTGCTAAGGACTAGAGAACCCCCCGAGGGAACAAGCCGGGTTCGAGATACAGACGAGCCGGACGATGGCTTGCTGGCAGGAGACCAGCACGTCTGTGTCTCGTTTGCCTGCAGATGTGCCACCTCTGGTGTGGGGGGGCCCAGGCAAAAGCACCCTCGGCACCTGAGTGTTGGCACCCCAGCCTCGCCCCGCCCCTTGGAATGTGGGTGCCCCTCACTCGCAGGACTATAGGGTGTTCCTCCTTTGCACTGGAAATGGCACCTATGTCACAAGGCACCTGGCCCCTTATGAGATCCAAAATCATCACAAAGTCAAACCTGGGGGGACTGCTGGTGACGTGGGGGTTTCCGGGCTGGTGGGGGTGGGTTTTATCCGCTGGATAGACGTTGCTGCTTTTGAAGAAGGGGAGAAGGCACCTTCAGAAGTTAAATCTGCAGGCAGGTCCTCTTCGGGCCGCCCGTGTGAAAGAGGCTCCTTGTGGCCTGGGAAGTCGCAGGATTTCAGAGGTGAATAAGGCCCGTGTCCACGCAGCCGCGTGACGGGTGGCAGGCGAGGAGGGTGGGTTGCCTGTGGTCACCGGCGTGTTCAGAAGGCCCGTGTCCTGACTCCGCCCAGGGCGCTCCCTAAGACCTCTTTCTAGCAGCTTCCAGCCTTCCCCGCTGCCTTCAGGGAGTTTCAGAGGCCTCGAACTGCGTGCCAGGTGGGCAGGGCATCACTGGCCTGCACTTTGGCCTCGGCCTGGCTCCCGTGGGCTTTCCTGCAGGCGTGCGTGCGCGCTGCCCGGGTCAGTTTCCTGGCAAACCAGGGAGCCCCACGTACAGACCGGAGCGGATGGGACATTCTGGGGGGAGCAGTGTGGGGAGAGCTGGCTTTTCTTCAGACCTGGGGGAAGGCCATTGTACAGGACCCCTCCCGGTGGGGGCAGAGGGAGGACTCACTCGCCTGCAGGCTGGGAGTGACTGTCACGCTCTCTGCCTGCACCCCCCACCCCCGTTCAGAAGAAAATAAATGGCCCGGACGCCCCTCTGTGCTTGGGAAACTTGAAAGACTGGTCAAGAAGCCCTTGTACCTGTTTGGAGACAATTGCAAAAAGACTGAATTTGTCACTGTGGCCTCAGGAGAAGAGAATGTTCTTGGTGACAGGCAAAGGGACATCTTAATTGTCCAGGGGCAGCCACTCGCCTCGGGGTTGGCCCTGAGCTGCTCTGATAACAGGATTATCAGCCCGACCTCCAGACACTGCGGCAGACGCCTGCCGGCTCGTACGGGTCACATCTGTCACTGCAGCCACGCATCCGTCCACAGACGCTTCAGCTCAAGTGGAGGTCAGGAGTGCGGACAGCTGGCGTGACGTTGGGAAGATGGAGCAGGGGTGTGGGGACGTCTGCCTGCACTCCGAAAGGCACTGATGGGGCCCTGTTCTCTGGAGGACCAGCCTAAGGCTGGGCTGCCCAGTTGGCCATGGCGTGTCCATCATCCCGGCAAGGTCCGCTCCGTCAGGCACCCACGTCTGCCCCGTGAGCAAGGCCTTTCCTAGTCAGACAGCCGAAGGAGGGGGGTCAGACAGCCAGGGGAGGGAGACAGGGCGACCCTCGGTGTCTTCAGGGGCGTCACGCAGCCCAAATACTCTGATTCTTCCCCTTCTGACATCTCTGGGGGAGGCAGGTGGCATCTCCCCGGTCTCCGAATGGCCTCCTGGCAGTGGGAGGGGGATTCTGTTTGCTGTGATGGGGGGAGGGGAGAAAGGATTTAGCTCTAAGCAGGACTCTAGCCCTGCAGGCTGAGTGTCACCGGGCACCCCTGGGCACAGGGACCTCCCCCAGGAAGCTTTTTTCCCCCCGGACATAAATGTCAGTTAAATTCAACTTTCAAGTCTTTCTCTCTTTTCCATGTCAGGGCCGTGGGTGGTCCGTGGCTTCGGGGGCCATCCCCTCCAAGCTTTGCATTACGTGGTGACGGGGACTTGCTCGGGTCATCCCTTCTCCACCTCCTGTGGTTTCATCATCTGTTTACTCACTCAGATAACCGTGAGGGTAGATGCGCGTGTGATTTCTCCAGCCAGACCGTTGGGCGCTGCCTCCTGTTTGGGGGTTCTGTCTTGACTCTTAGGGACACCTGACATCAGTCTTTGAGTCTTGTGCCAGGCTCCGTGCTAGAGTCACACGCACATGCGAGTCCTCCCAGCGTGACTGCTCCAACACCCACATGAGTCTCCAGCAGCTCAGCTGAGTGCAGTAGCGTGCCCGAGGCTACACAGCACGGAAGTGATGAGCTGGGATTTGAACCTGGGCCCCGAGCTCTAAAACCCGCCTCTTTCTGCAATGTCCTTCAGTGGCTGTGTGTTACCTCCAGGGCACACGTAAACCAGGCCCTGAATCGACAGAGGCCATGGCCCAAGGTCCCATGTCATGGTGTGGCTGGGCCAGCTCCGGCTCCCGCAGGCAGAAGTCTCAGGATGGGGCACGCTCATGCCCCTGCCCCACACCTTCTCTGGGCCCGGGCTTCGGGGTGGTGGGCCTGGGCTTCGGGGTGGTGGGCCTGGTCGCCTGTGCACCTCTTGAGAGTTGAGTGTAAGTCTCTTGGTGTGACCAGAGAATTTCCCAGAAACAAGCTTTCTTAGGATGTGTGCAGAGGGGAGCCCCACAGGACCCCAAGGATGGGGCTCATGCAGCCAGAATTGCTGAGAGGGCCATGTTGCAGGCTGGGACCCGGCTGGAGCGCAGGCTTTCGGCTGAACCCCAGCCCCCCGCCCCCTGAGCAGGAGAAGCAATGCTCCTCTCTCAGACCCCATCCTGGGGCGTCCATCTGGCTTCTCCTGGGCGAGGTGAGCCCAGGGCCCACCTTAACTTGAGGAGCCATTGCAGAGAAGGAGGGGGCGGCCTCCTCAGTAGCTGCTCCACACAGAAGGGATCCTACTTGTGCTGGAATGTTCTCTGTGCTTCCCCACCGTGTCCCTTTGGCAAGCTGTCGGTGTCCCAGCCTGCGTTGGTTCACGTGAGGGACACTTTGCAGAACAGCGCACCCCTGCTTTATGAGGTCGTGAGTCCTGTCACTGGAGAACTCCTTGGCCAGGTGTGTCCGAAGGGGCCTGGCCAAGGTGGCTGCTTGGCCAGTTCCTGCTCTGTCATTGCTGTCCCTCCTCTCTTCCGTGAGGTCAAGGTCAAGAGGCAAACGCTTGGCCCCTGGCCCTCCCTACTGTGCCCCGGAGAGAGACACACGCTGTCTCCTTGCAGGACCTGAGGGAGAAAGGAGAGGGGAGGCTGGTGGCGCTCGGCCCCAGAGGCAGCAGGCCCTGTCCTAAGTGGACGGCTGGCCGCCCGCCAGACCGCCAGCGTGTGCCGCCTCCCTCCCCGGGGACTGAGAGAGCCTCTGTCTGCCCCCGTCCTTCCGGGCAAACGGGGCTCCGTCGGAGCATGACCGTCCCCCAGCATCACGAGTGCTGTTACTAATGGTGACAGTCCTTCCGCTGTCACTTAGGGCGCGCCCTCCCGGTGCCCTGTGCCGTCCTATCTCCCTCCCTTCTGAGGTCGCCCCGCGGGGGCCAGAGGGGCAGGGCCGGGCACCCGCGTTTCTGCGGAGGAAGCTGAGGCCGGGCTGTGAGCGGGGTCCAGCGCTGTCCCCCTACGCCCCCCCGCGTCCACACCCTCCCTGAGGGGCCCTCTGCGATGGCCCGTCCCAGGCCTCGGGTCCGAAGGACGGATTTTGAGTGTGAGTCAGGGAGGGGCCCGGGCAGTCTCGGGACCTCCCAGCACGACGAGGCCTCGAGAGCACCTCGTCGGGACCTCCGGTGTCCTGGAAGCCTGGTGGGCTGCGCGGTAACTTAGTGGCGAGCTGGTGGGGCTCTGGGCGCCTGGCCCAGGGCGCCGTCTCCCACAACACTGGGCATTCGCCAGGGAGCGCGGGGTGGCCCTGGGACAGGCACCGTGTTCTCTGCCAGCTGTCACCTCCCCCCGCAGTGCCCTTTGACATTTGCAGGACAGATGTCAAGGAGTAAGCCCTGGGGGGCCTGGACGCCCCAGGAGCCGCGCTCAGGGGGCCAGAGCAGGTAGCTGGAGGCTGAGCGCCCTGCGAGCCCCTGGCCCACCCCTGCCGCGGCACCGGCTCCCTGGAGCCCTGACCTTGAAGGAGAGGCCGGTGAAGTGAGCCAAGGGCTCCCGGAGGGGCCGTCTCTAAGGAACAGGGGACCAGAATTCGGCGGGGCCGGGTGTTCCCCACGAGGCTCGTCCCAGGTTAGACCTCAAGTCTTTCCTTTTTTTCTTATTTCTTATTTGGGGGTGGGGGTGGGGTAGTGGTGGTGACAGGACCAAACAGGGCACGCCCTCGGGGTGGAAGAGAGGAGGGGCTCCCCGGAGGGAGCCAGCTGTCAGAGAGCACTGAGGTGGGATGTGGTCCGCAGTGCTCCTTCTGCAGAAGTCAGACGGGCCACAAAGCAGAGACAGCCCTGGCAGAGGGGTGGCACCGTGCCCAGAATGTACCACGCACAGGGCGGCCTGTCCATCTCCGTGGGGGCATCAGACCCTAGTCCCTCACCGAGCCCCCCGACGCACACGGCGGGGCTGCCGTCCTGGCCCCGAAACCTGTCCCACCAGCCATCTCCCCGCCCCCATCACCAGCGGAGAATCAGCACGTTTGCAGTTCAGAGCGGGCGGGAAGGGGGCTTCCAACCCTTTACACTGGAGGAAACTGAGTCCAAGGGTTTGGGAGAGCTGCCAGGTCAGGCTGGTTGGCAGAGAGTGGGGTCTTGAGCCCACGGATCTATCTGCCAAGTGTCTGAACCACCGGGCCAGTGCTGCTCAGCGGGGGGAAGGGGCGGACTTTGTCCCCTGGAGGGGCTCTGGCGAAGTCTGGGGACAGTTTTGGTTTTCACAACTTGCAGGGGAGGGGGGCAGGGTGCCTCTAGTGGATAGAAGCCGCCGGTATCTGCCGAACCCAGAGTTCCCTGGCCCCCAAACGCCGAGAGCGCCGAGGCGCGAAGCCCAGCACCCGGCCATACCGTCGGTGGCGCTAGAACTGTGCTCTCGGGCCTCGTTGTCCCGGGGACAGGCTCGAGGACAGGCCCGGGGACAGGCTCGGGGACAGGCCCGGGAGCTGCCGCCTAAAGCACAGCTCTCCCGAGCGACAGCAGCGATCCTGGTTGGCGCCTCGAATTCGGGGAGCTCCCGCCGATGGCAGCGGGCTGGAATCCAGCAAGACTTTCCGAAGTCCCCCGGACACCCCATTTCCACTGTCGTGGGCTTTTTGTGGGGAGTCCCAGCCTGCAGAGGGGCTGGCAGAGTGGACCGAACTGTCCCATGTCCCCCATACCCAGTAACGAGGGGCCTGGCCTGCCGGTGACTTGGAAGCACCGCTCCAGGGGGGGTGGGTATTTAGAAGAGGTGCGGTGGGGGGCTGCCTGACAGCTCTTCACATGCCTGCATCTGCTCCTGTCCCCAAGCCTGTCCCCGGGCCTGTCCCCGGGCCTGTCCCCGGGCCTGTCCCCGGGCCTGTCCCCGGGCCTGTCCCCGAGCCTGTCCCCGGGCCTGTCCCCGAGCCTGTCCCCGGGCCTATCCCCGGGCCTGTCCCCGAGCCTGTCCCCGAGCCTGTCCCCGGGCCTGTCCCCGGGCCTGTCCCCGAGCCTGTCCCCGAGCCTGTCCCCGGGCCTGTCCCCGGGCCCGCTCTGCTCCCCGTCACAGGCTTACTCACACAGTCTGTCTGCAGTTTTACAGGAAACTTAGCTTGTCGCCAGCCACCCACCGGGTCCCAGTTGTCCCGCAGGAATCGGGACCGTTTCTGTGTTTTACGAGCATTTTCATAATCAACATGTAAATGCCAGCCGTTTGCCGAAGACAAAGGTATTTTAACTGTCCCCGGGGCGGCGATGAGGTCCCCCACTCGGACTCCGGTGGGCGGGCTGTTCCCTAGTAACGGAGGGTTTCGGTGCGCTGTGCGAGGAACCTGTCTGACTGTGACAGAAGTGAACGTGGCTGTGGACTCGTGTCCCTTTGACTGTTAGCTCTGTTGCTGTTGTCACCCTTTTTTTTATTACGACAATTAAAAAGAGGAGAAAATGCTAACTCCCAAGTGTCTGAATCCAAGCTGTGCCCGACCACCAGGGGACGGAGGGTCCGGAGGGTCCGCCCATCTTCGTGAGGCTCAGCTCGGTGTCACCTTCATTCTGCTGCTGCTCTGCCCCCAGCCCGCCCGCCTCCCACCCCCGTTCAGGACAGTTCTCCCCCCTGCTCCTCCGGAGCACCCCCCCGATCAGTCACTCCTGTGACAAACCGCAGAAGCTCTGTTCACCCACCCGCCACCCACTCCCCAGCCCGGAGTCACACGAGCGCGGGCTGTGTCCCGCTGGCCCTCGGGGCCCCCGCGCGGAGCACAGTGCCTGCCTGGTGGCGAACGCCCAGCAGACGCGCAGGGAGGGAGCACGCCGTACCCGAGGGGCCAGCCCCGTGCGCCCCAGACCCCCGGGAGTGATGGTGCAGCTCGTCCTCGTTGCTGGGTCTCCGGGGACGCAAGCACCGCGGGTGCCTGGGTGCTCCGCGCGGGCCCGAGCGCTTTGCGTACATCGTGGCCCGCTTGACCCCAGCACAGCAGGTAGGTGCCACTGTCACCCTGTGTTCTCCGGGGAAGCCGCGGGCATGGAGAGGCCATGGAGCCGGTGGGCGGCAGGACCGGGACCGGGACCCGGGATGGGCTCCCCGCCCGTATTCTAATGGCTGTAACGTGTCCCCGCAACGTGTTGAGCCCCGGCTGCTGGGCCCCTTGGCCGGGAGCAGGGACGATGGAGTAAATGAGCAGCACCCCCCGGCCTGGAGCACGTTTCTGAGGCCCAAGTAACGCTGTCAGGGGTTCCGTGCGGAAACGATAAGGACCAAGTATTGGGTTCTGCACGAGGGTCCCTTGTAGAATCCACACTGGGCCTCACAGGAGGCCCGCCCGGTGGCCGGATCCCGCTGAAGCAGGAACCGTGGGCGCAGAGGACAGGCTGGACCAGTGGCTCATGCAGGAGCGGACAGTGGAGCTCGGCGCCAGAGCCCTGGGCCCTGACTTAGAGCCCGGCCATCCTAAAGGGAGGAGGGACCTGCCTTTGGGGCCAGCGCAGGAGGGGGCATGCCCACCCAGAGATGCAGGGGTCAGGAGTCAAGGAGCCTATGACCAAGAAGCCTTGGGGAGCAGAGGTGTCACCCCGCCAGCAGCATCCTGGGACTGGCTGGGGGTGGGAGGGCCGTAAGCGGGGTACGTGGGTCAACACGGCCTGAACGCGGGCTGGGGAGCCGTGGGGGGCAGTGGGCTGCCATCGGCTGGACCCAAGAACAGCTGGTCCTCAGAGTGGGGGGAGGGGGGCACAGTGTCCTGAACAGCAGCGCAGCAAAGGCGCCGATTTCTGCCTCAAACCCTCCTGCCACCAGCGTGGGCCCCGAGCCGGGGGTCTGCCTGCCCACCGTGGCAGGGGTCTCCGTGGCCCGCAGGCTGTCCCCAAGGCTGAAACGACCAAGGAAGCCGGCCGCACGGTCTTCCCGGAGAACGAGGCGGCAGCTCGGCTGTGTTTCTATGTTAAGACGCTCCCGCGAGGCCCGTCCCAGCAGAGACGTCCCTGCCCGCCCCCCCCTAGCGTCCCTACCGCACTCCTGGTTTTACAGTGCACAGGGGGGCTGTCGGGGAAGAAACGTCCAGCCCTGACGCCCTCTGACAACCACAGCTCTTCACTTTTGTCCCGAATCCGGTTGTCCTGTCCCCCTCTCCTGGACCAGCCTGCTCGTCCCACTAGCTGTGCAGCCCTTGAGGGCAAAGGCCCCCGTAGGGTTACCCTTGTGTCACCTCCAGCGCCCAGCCCAGGCCTGGCCCAGTGTCACCCTTACACACGAGTGGGCAAATACAGAAACGGGAGGAGCTGGGGTGGCCAGTGCAGACCCCTCGGTGCCCAGCACAGCGGCCACTTCCGGCATCATGTCCTCAGAGTCGCCAGCGCCTGCAGGGGCTCAGGAAGAGGGGGGAGGAGAGGGGCCGGCTCCCAGGACAGTGAGCCCCCTGGTGACTCTGGGAACCTGGCCTGTCACAGAGCTCCAGAGCCCACCCTCCCGGGTAACTTTCCATTTGGCGTCAGCTGACCTCCCGGCCTCTCATCACTCAGGTCCCCGCAGAGCGCTGGCCCGGCCAGGGCAGCGGAAACGGCCTGGTGATTCACATTTATACCCGGCAGGCTGCAGGGGCCCCGCTGCGAACCACACAAAGCACATCAGCTACCATGGTAAC
>PVJL010021332.1:0-10750 GCA_004026885.1 Lyroderma lyra
CATCAATTGAAATGACCATGTGGTCTTTATCTTTGATTTTGTTTATGTGGTGTATCACATTGATTGATTTTCGTATGTTAAACCATCCTTGTGCTCCCGGGATGAATCCCACTTGATCATGATGTATGATCTTTTTGATGCATTGTTGTATGTGATGTGTTTTTCATCCATCCCTTCCTTTCTACTCCTGCTGTCTGGACTCATTTCAGGTGCTCTTATTCTCTCTTCTAACTATTGCCATGGTCTCTTAGTTGGGCTCCTGCATGTCGTCTCCACCTGATCCAATTCATTCTGCACATCACTGATATCACTAACATATAATGATGTCACTTTACTGTTTAAAAAGTTTCAGTATCTCTCCACTACTTATTTAAAATTTTCCAAATGTCCTAGTTTTATGTCAATCCTAATTCAAGTCTCAGATGATCTTTGTAGCTTTGTCTCTCTTTATTCCTCTCGATGTATTTCAGCCAACTTGGACTTTTTTTTATTCATTCAATACACCATGAACTCTCCCTTGACCACAATCAGAGCTCTCTGCTCACAGTTCCTTTAAGACTCTTCCTCCTCGGATAACCATATGTCTCCATATGTTCCAATTTCTATGGAACAGCCAGGGTTTACAGTTACTATCTTGGAGTAACCATTAACAGTGAACCCTTTTACTCTCAAAGTGCCTCAATGTGGGTCAGCACTCCATCTACTAAAATACCATTCTTCAAATAGTAGGATTCCCTTCTTTTGTAGGACTGAATAATATTCCATTGTATATATATATGTCACATTTTAAAAAACTCATTAATTTGTCAATGGATATTTAGGTTGTTTCCACATTCTGGCTGTGTGAATGATGCTGAAATGAACATGGGAGTGCACATACCTATTTGAGATCCTGATTTCAGTTCTTTTGTATGAGACAACATGGATGAATGTGGAGGACATTATACTAAGGTTAATAAGCCAATCACAGAAGAACAAATGCTGCATGATTCCACTTAACCTGCAATATCTAAAATAGTCAAGCTCAGAATGGTAGATGCCAACAGTTAGGGCAGAAGCAAACGGTTAGCTGCTGTTCAATGGGCATAAGTTTCAATTATGCAAGGTGAAAATGTCCTAGTAATCTTCTGTACAACATTGCCGATATTGAGTACTTAAAATTTATTAAGCAGTAGGTCTCATGTTATGTCTTCTTACCACACACAAACACACAAATGAAAATCACAATAATCTGTTCAATGTCATATATCTTTTGAGTATAAAGTTTGCTATGAAGGAGCATAATGTGGGTATCAAATGAGTTAATATGAATGTAAGAAAATAAAATTTTAAAATCACAGAAGACACAACAAAATGGTGGCATGAGAAGGACCTCCGAAAATGAAGACTACAACCAATAAAACACCTGGAGATTACAACCAATAAAACACCTATATCTCTGGAGATTACAACCAATAAAACACCTATATCTCAACCAAGGACCCTCTACACAATGCACAGTCATAGCTAAGAAATCCACGCATTGCATTAAGGTACCTGGAATTGGGCAGAAGCTTAAACAAAGGAGAAATAAAGGGAAGAGAGGGGACATGGCCATGTGGGTCGAGTCCCCACTTGGAACACTACCTCTGGGGAGGGAGGAGGAAGAAGGGAGGGAGAGCACTCCAGCCCTCACTTGGTCCAAGGAACAAAAAAAAAGGTGGCCGACAGGTGGGTCATGGGATATGGCAACCACCTACCTAACTCTGGCCCCAGGAAACGCAGACTGGTCTGCAAATCACAGTGGTCAGACTTCACTCTGGTTACCAGAGGAGGGGGAGCCACAGGACAGTGAGGAGCCACAGCGCAAATGCTCCAGCCAGGAAGGAGAGAGGGGACTGCATGTGTGCATTTCTCAACCTGCAACCAGGATGATACAAAAGACCAGCGAACAAGACCAATGCCTAAGCTCAGGGCAGAATTCATGCATGGGGAAAACTGAAAACAGAAAGGTGCAATCATGTCCAAACTCCCTATGTGACCACCAGAGCTACAGGAAGAAAACAAAGCCATAAACGCATAAATGCCTTCCCCCATAGACCTCTGACTGCCCAGTATCAGCAGTGAACACCAAATAAACTACAGCAGCAAGGGTCCAGAGAGGCTGCCAAAATGAGAAACCATAGAAAGGGAGCTCAAAATAAAAAGATGGGGACAGATGATGCATTAGAAACAGAGCACAAAGCAACAATTATAAAAATGCTTAAGGAACTGAATGATAATTTTGAGAAATAACAAGCATTACACAAGACTTACGTACCATCAAGAAGGACCAGAGACAGATACTGACTTCATTAACTGAAATGAAGACTAGAATAAAAGTCACCAAACTAGATAAAATAGAAGCACAAAGCAGTGATGTGCAGGAAAAGCCAGCAGAAAACACCCATTTTTAAAACAGATAGACATGAGAATCCAAAAAAATGAAGATGGTTTGAGATTCCTCTGGCATAATTTTAAGTGGAAGAATATCAGAATCATAGGTGTACCAGAAGAGACAGAGGAAATCAAGAAATTATTTGAAGAAATAATAAATGAAAATTTTCCTACTGGCGAAAGAAATAGACATACAAGTCCAGGATGCACAAAGAATCTCAAACAAGGATCCCAAATAAGAACACACCAAGACATATCATAATTAACATGGCAAAAGTTAACAAAAAAGAGAAAATTTGAAAACAGCAAGAGAAATGGAAGTAGTAACTTTTCGATTCTCAGCTGATTTCTCATCAGAAACATTACAAGCCAGAAAAGATTGGCAGATAATATTCAATGTGATGAAATCCAAAGATCTACAACCAAGAATAATGGATCCAGCAAGGCTAGCATTCAAAATTGAAGGGTAGATAAAAAGCTTCTCAGATAAGGAAAAGTTAAAGAATATATCACCACAAAACCAGTACTACAAAGAATGTTAGAGGGACTTTTTTAAGATGGGAGGAGGGATGGGAGAGTGAGAAAAATAGGGAAAAGGGATGAAGAAATTTAGTTAAATTGTTGACATAAAATCGAAAGTAACAAAGTACAAAACTCATGGACACAGTCAATAATTTCATAGTTACCTGAGTGTAAGGTGGGAGCAGGGTGGGGAAGAAGGGACAGGTACACAAATATATGGTGATGGAAAGAGAACTGACTTTGGATGATGAACACATAATACAACACATAGAAGATGTAATGTAAAATTGTACACCAGAGAACTATGTAATTTTTACTAATCAATGTCACTTCAATAAATTAAAAAAAAATTAAAATTAAAAAAATTTAACATTCTATTCTACAAATCAATTAAAATGGCATCTCATTCATGAATTTTCCAATTAGAAGAGATCCTTTTCATCTCTGTAGGCTCACGAAAATGTTGTTTGTACAACTTTAAGGCAACTCCCTTAAATCTTTATAACCTACCTGAACCAAGGGGTGCCAAACTATAAGTCCCATGGGCCAAATCTGGCCTGTAACCCATTTCTACAGCTTGAGATCTAATAATTACTTTTATATTTTAAATGGTTTTTAAAAACAAAGTAATATTTTATGACATATGAATTATACAAAATTCAAATTTCAGTGTCCAGAAATAATTTTTTTGGAAAATAGACCTACTCATTCATGTATATTTTTGGAGGGCTACTTTTGTGCTACAATAGCTGAATTGAGTAGCTACAAGAGAAACCATGTAGTCCTTGAAAGCCTAAAATATTTACTACCAGAAACCTTATAGAAAAAGTTTGCTGATGTCTGACCTAGAACACAGTCTTCTATGGCAATATTTAGCAAAGAGCTGTACATGTTACAGATATACAACAATCTATGTTCCACACCTTTGATAGGCTAATGCATCATAAACATACTCTGCTGAAATTCAGAGTACTATGTTTCAATTCCATATTTTTTTTTTTGGCAGGGTGAACGTGTTCAAGGGCTTCAATTTTTTTGTCAAGATTAAGTCCGTCACCTGGACATTACTGTCTCCAGAAAAATCAACAAGAAATAAAATAAATAAACCCATTAGATTAAATTCTTAGGTAATAAGAGAGTTTTGCTTAAGTGCATATTTCAGTTCCATATTAGTTCTTATTTTCCAACCACTGTCATTTTGTTTCCTTTTCAGGGACAACTTTTAACCTTCATTCAAAAACTGATCTATTTACTGGTTTTCTTTCTTTGTGGCAGATGAAATTCCAATAATATCAACCATCCTGAAAGGTCATTAATATCAAGCTTTAGGGTGAGAATGGAAGTCCTAAAAGTTATTATTCTCTGACAGATCATCCATTCGTGCCTAATAGATCATTTTAGGGACTGTCCACTGCTAGTGATTCCAGTGCAATTATCACCTGCCATTTGAAAGTTCTTGGTTTCACCTGGGCACATATGTCTGCAACACAGCTGCATTTATAACTCACAGTCTAGAAGCATTGCTCCTCTGTGGTTCTGCTGGCACCTGCTTGAAGCCATGTAGTCATCTGCTACCTCTTAGATTCTTACAGCAAGTTTGTTCGAGGAAATAGAATGCCTGCTTCAATTCCCAGAGACTTTATTAAAGCACAGTGTACATTGGGGCCACCCTCCAAGCTTCACCAAGATACACTTGGCAAACTACACAGTGTGGCTTGAATTGGACTGATCGTCTGAGTTGATGCTAATTAGTTAGCAGACTCAAAACATTTGGGGCTATTTGAGGATAAATTTCTATGTAAGTTAGCAAACACTGTAGCTCTGTTCCTCCACTCTTCACTATTAGTGATGTTGTGAGAGGAGCATTCTCTAAGAGCTAGTGTTTGAAGGGGTTAATCGTACCCTTTCCATTTGTTTCCATCTCTTCTCATTCCTAGACACATTGTGTAAAATTTCTCTATTGTTCTGTTCCCACAGTTTAGATTATGCAATGTACATGCATAATGTGCTCCTGTGTATAATGCGCAACCATGTTTTTGGCTCAAACTTTCAAGGAAAAAAATCTTTCATTTTAATTTTTAATTCAAATTTTTAGTTATTTATATTCAGGTACTTGGTTTTTTTTTGTATTATAAAGAAATTTTAGCATTTATTTTTTAACATATGGTACCAATTCTTTTTTCTGATTTTATTGTTAAATTTATTGAGGTGACATTGATCAGCAAAAAGTTACACAGGTTCCAGGTATAAAATTCTATAATACATCATCTACGTGTTGTATTATGTGTTCATTACCCAGAGTCAGTCCTTTTCTCATCAACATATGTTTGCGTTCCTGCCCTTCTCCTCTACCCACCTCTTCCCTTACCCACAGGCAACTACTAAATTATTGACTGTGTCCATGAGTTTTGTTTCTTTATTGCTTTCAATTTTATGTTCCACATATAAGTAGTATCACATAGTTTTTGTTCTTTTCTGTCTGGCTTATTTCACTTAGCATGATGATCTCAAGATCCATTCCTGTTGTCATTATACATGGGTAGTACTAATTCCGTATCTATATAAATATTTTTAATTCTTTCATTTATGCTTATGAGTTAAAAATGTAACTCCAAAAATCAATAACAATATCCTTATGCAAAATAATATCCTGGAATACAATAATCAATTTTTATATAAAAATTTTTATACATAAAATGTCTTAAACCTTGTATCTGCTTTTGTGTTTTGTAATTATTTGTTATATAAAATTTCTTATAGTATGTTAAAAACTAAATGCTAAAATTCTTTCATAATACAAAAACAAGTACCTAAATGTAAATCAATAACAATTTGAATTAAAAAATTAAAAGATATTTTCCCTGAAAGTTTGAACCCAAAATTTGGGTACACATTATACATAGGAGTGCATTATACACAGCAAAATGCCATAATCCTGGAATTCAATTACTGAAAAATAAGTGTTAGTTTTGTGGAATTATTAATTTTTAAAATATTTTAAACTGTTACAGAGAAATAAAATACTTGTATACCAAATAATAGCATACCCTAAGAAATTATAGGACATTGATAATGTCTTTCAAATTGATTAAATCTATACAATGATATTTGAGCATTGTACCTGCTATATTTATTAATAGCTCTTCTAACTAGTTGGATTTTAAAAACTTTCTTATCTTCTATGGTTACTCTTTTCTTCTATCCTGCTTGCATTTAAGTTTCCGTTGCCTTGAGAAAGTAGTTTTAATTGGTTGTGATTTATATTTTCTATCTGTAAAGGGGAAAGGAAATCTCTCTTTTATATATAGAAGATTTCAAGTGATACCTACATAAATATCTCTCATGTTTAAAATGGGATTAAGGTAAAATTGGTCTTATTATGTTACTCATCATTTTGTAAAATTTGCATACCTGTCAGTGGATGGAAACTACTCTGCATATTGCTAGTAAAGGAAGAACTGGATCATAGTTATTATCCTATTACAACTGGCATTGTGGACCAAAAGTACCACACAGGAGAGGCTCTAGGAGAGCCAGCTTAAAACAGCACAAAGTTATCAACTAATATTACTGGGAATGCTTACCAGATTTTATCTGGTTGGAATAGAAGAGAGTCCCTCCTACATAAAAACACTGAGTGGGTGCTTAGAAATATTTCTTGAAATAATGAAAATCTAAAATTTCTCATGCCTGGGATGACTATTGAAATTCTCTATTAAAATAAAATAACTCATGTCTCCTAATATCCATATTATAAAGAGTTAATATCTTTAATAATCAAAACTATGCATATTACTATTTGCCAGCCCAAATTTTAATAATAAAATACATTGCCTATTTATGATAGAAGGCTTGGAAAGCTATATGTTCTGTGACCTAGTATTTCTTTTCTATTAATTTGTACCATGGAATTATGTATAGATGTAGCAAGAATTTACTTATAAGAAACTAAAATATTGCACTGTTTATAATAACTAAAAGCTGGGAACAGTTTTTAGAACAATTATATGAGAACTTGCTCATGATATAATAAGTAAAAATAAAATGTTACTGAACATATTGTGTGTAGTGTAATCATGTGTTTATATATATATATGTATATATATACACACACATGATTATATATATTATATATATATTATATATAATATATATATATAAATGCTTAACAAGATAAAATAATATACAGAAAATGTTATTGGTCATTACCTCTGGGTGTCATGATTTTATATGATTCTGTTCTTTTGCTTTTTCTGTTTTTCCAAAAATTCCATGATGGACATAAATTGCATTTATAATAGGAACAAAAATCTAAAAGAGACTGTATTTGAAAACTACAAATAGATTTCTGAGTTATCTCATTATACTAATTTATTTCTGATTCCCTAAAAATATGTTAAGAATTAATCTGCTCTTTGACTTTTTACTTGCTCATTATTGACTAAAATTCAAAACACATTTTTTGTAGTCTTTAAACAATAAGTTACTAAAAATGTGTAAGGGAGTGAGAGATTGTTTTTTGATTAATCTTTATTATTGTTCAAGCACTCATATATGGAAATGGAATAAAAACATGTATCAATGTCTTATTGAAACACCTTATAAATCACACTTTCATCTAGCAATGATGAACATCATAACCTTGCTAACTTTATATGATATAGACCCCTAATTCTTGTTTGAGGATTGCATAAAATGAAAACACAGTTGGCCTTTAATATTTTATTGAGTTTTTATGATTTGATGTTATTTTTTATTTTATTTATTTTATGTATATTTAGCAATTTGAATAATCAAAGCACCTCTGTTATTTTCCTTAAAATAATATTTATCCAGTGGTGATCTTAGAACTTGGTTTCTGCTTAAAATATGTATTAATTTCATACTATTATTTAACAGGGTATCTTATAATCAGCATAGTGTTTCAGGACATGAGGGAAAATTTTAGTTTTGCAAGTTAGTTTAGTTTAGTAATGCAATCACCTTAGTTGTAAAACATTTTTATATCTATAACCACTTAAGTGACCATTAAATGAAACAATAAATTTAGAATAATTTTGGGTAAGATTTACACAGGAATTGGAAATAGCAGTTGCCTCAAGAAGGGGAACTGTGTGTCTGGGGAAGAGTTGAGGGAGACCTTCTTTTCACTGTATATCCTTTTGTAACTTCAACTTTTTGTAGCAAACACATTTATTTTCTAGACAAAAATAATCTATAAAGCAGAAAGTCATTGGAATATTAATTTGGCATCTCTTAGAAATAGAAATAACCTGAGAAATAATGTAAACTCTTGGACATTAAAATATATGCAGTAAGGAAAGAAATAAATTTAACCTCGTAGAAATAAAACTATAGACTATAAAAACAAAGTCATTAAGGATATACTTCAAGTAAAATCACTTATTGTGATTATAGATCTACTTACTCATCACAATGAAAAGATTAAATGTTATCCTTTAATGATTTAAACCACACATGTAAAAGACAAGGTTTTGCCATCATGAACATTTTTTTACTTACTTGTTTTGGCAATTATTTCAGTTTTTAGAGGAAAAAAATAAATGTAACATGACAGATTTAGCTTATGTGATATTGAGCATTATACTAGTATGCTGTTGGTGAATCTATACTCTGAAATGGGAGGTATTTGTTGATTTTAGAAAGAAAACTAAGTTTCATGAAATGGCATAATAATGTGGTGAGTTTTCATGACTTACCCATAGCAAAGAAGCATAAACATTCGAAGCATATCTATTAAAAGAACTACTGAAAGTGTTACCTAAACATTAGTCATTAAGAAATTGCAGGAAGAAGGCAAGATGGCGACTGGAGAGGAGGTCCCGAAAGCCTCTCCCAGAAAACACAATTGAACGGCCATCCAGGAGCCAAGAAAGAGGACCCTGAGTGACAAAACGGCTGTTGAGAAATCCACAAATCGCAAGTAAACTCCTGAAGGTTGGAGAGAGGGGGGCAAGTTGGGGAGAGGGAAAGAAGCAGAGACTACAACAGGATCCTAGCAGTGCAGCTTGGGGGAGGGGAGAGGTCACAGGGGAGCTGGGTTTTGGAGCTGCATGCTGGGGACGGAGTTTGGGAGCCAGCCTCTGGAACTTTTGAGTGGTGGAAGACCTGAGCAAGGACTCTGAACTGCAAAGATGACACCCCAGCTCTAAGCCCCCTGGAGACCTACACAGGGCTGCAGTTCCTGTTCCCAGCCTGTGGCAAAGGTGATCCTGCTGTCTCAGGCCAGGCCCACAGCTTTGGACTTATGGAGCATGTACTTCCTTATGCACCCCAGGGTTCTGAAAGCAGTGTGACCCCATAGACAGCCAGGTGCTGAATCAGAGCTGGAAAGAAAGATTGATTTGACAGCATTCACACAAGCCAGCAGAAACAAGCCTCAGAACAGCTTCCCAGCAAAGGGCAGAAGGCAGAGCCGCCCTTGGAGCGCCTTTTGCTGACCTCTCCCCAGGATATATGCGCATAGCCTCCAAACCCAGCAGGAGATCAGAAACAAGAAATAAACAGCACCCTCTCCCACAAAACTGGACCCCCAGTGCCACCTAGTGTCTGCCCTACAGCAAGACAACACAAAAGCAATAATCTGGGCACTGAACATAAAGCCCTCATGTCAAAGAGGAAGAACCCAGGGGACAGGATGAATTCCTTAAAAATTAAAACTCCTCAGAAAGAACATGAAATTTACCCAGAAGATAGCTTGTTACAACTCATTTAAGTGACGGAGAATTTAAAGCAGCCATTCTAAAGGCTGTGAGAGAAATAAAAACCTATTGGCAGAACACCATAGCTGAGATAAATAATATAAAAAAGGATATAAACAACATAATAAAGGAACTCTGTGAACAAAAAGAACAATTTAACAAAGAAATTCAAAACATAAGAAAGATTGAGATGGAAATAAGAGAAATAAACAATACCATAAAAGAAGTGAGAAATGAAATAACTGCCATAGGAAACAGGACCAACCAGATGGAGGAAAGAATTAGTGATATTGAAGATCAGAACATGGAAACAGCTCAGAAAGAGGAAGAGAGGGAATATAGAACCAAAAGGATTGAAAGAACTCTGAAAGAACTATCCGACTCCATGAGACAAAACAACATCAAGATAATAGGAATAGAAGAGGGGGCAGAGCAATCTACAGAGAGCATACTCAAACAAATCCTAGATGAGACCTTTCCAAACGTATGGAAAGATCTGGAACCCCAAGTTCAAGAAGAAAACAGGTCCCCCAGATACCTGGACCCCAACAGGTCTTCTCTGAGACACATGGTACTAAAGATGTCCAAAACAAAGAGACAAATCTCAAGGCAGCCAGGGAAAAAAGAACTATAACCTTTAGAGGAAAACCCATCAGGCTGGCATCATATTTCTCAGCAGAAACTCTACAAGCCAGGAGAGAGTGGAACCCAATATTCAAAAATTTAAAAGAGAGAAACTTCCAGCCAAGAATAAATTATCTAGCAAAATTATCTTTCAGATATGAAGGTGGAATAAAGACCTTCTGAGACACACAGAAGCTGAGGCAATTTGCCAGCACGAGGCCAGCACTCCAAGAAATACTGAAGGAGGCTCTTTAGCCTGAAACAAAATATCAGGAAAAATGGAACAAAGTTGGGGCAACAAGAAAGAAACAAAAACAAACAAACAAACAAACAAACAAAAACAAAGAAAGAAATAAGTAATGGCCACAGGAAATCCTCACATATCGATCATCACTCTAAATGTTAATGGACTGAACTCACCAATAAAAAGACACAGAGTAGCAGACTGGATTAAAAAACAGAATGCA
>PVJL010021333.1:0-10754 GCA_004026885.1 Lyroderma lyra
TTCCTTTGAGTTAACATCCATCAAACTCTTTCTGAAGCAAGGTCTACAGGTTTGGGACCTACGCTTTCTTCTATGCAATTTATCATTATTGTTAGCATGTTTAGGTCTTTGGTCCAGTTTTGGTTAATTTTGGTATATGTTGAAAACTGTCAGTCTAATTTCATTCTTTTGCCTGTGATGTTCTCCATGCCCTAGCACCGTTTATGGAAAATGTATTCTTTGCTTCATGTTATATTTTTGGCTTTCCATAAAAAACTCTCTTCACATATATATGTGGGATTACTTCTGGATTTTCAGTTTTTCTTCCTTGGTGTGTGTGTACCTATATTTCTGCCAATACCCTGCTGCCTATATTATTGTCTTTGTGTGTTATAGATTGAAATCAATGAGTGTGAAACCTTCACCATTATTGTTTTTTTCCTTCGGATGTCTGTAGTTATTTGGGGTCTCTTTAGATTCCATACAAATCTGTTGATGTTTTTCTCGAAATTTTTCAAAAATCTGTCATTGGAATTTTGATGGGGATAGCATTAAATCTGTTCATTGCATTGTGTAACGTGACCATTTCAATGAGGTTCTTTCGTCCCATTTATGAATATAAAATCTCTGCATTTCTTTCTGCCTTCTTCAATTTTTTTCAGCGTTTATTTATTTATTTATTTATTTATTTCTATTCATTTTTATTGATACTTATTGATGTGACATCTGTAAGGAATGATTTCATAGGTTTCAGGCATAAAATTCTACTGTGCATTGTCAAGTTCTTGTATAATCAGTTCACCACCTAATGCGACGTCTCTTTACATCACCTTATATTTAGCTTCGCCCCTCCTCTCCCAGCCCCTCCCTTTTCTCCCCTCCTTAACCCACTGGTCTCCAAATAATCATTAATTCATTGATTGTGTCCATGGGTTATTTGTTTGTTCATTTTGTTTTTTCTTTGCTTTCAGTTTTATATTCCACATATGAGTGATGTCATACAGTTCTTTGATTTTTCTGTGTGGCATGTTTCCCTAAGCATGATGATCTCCACGTCTATCCGTGTTGTTGCAAATGACAATATTTCATCTTTTCTTATAGCTGAGTAATATTCCATTAATAATTAACTCAAAATAGATTAAAGAACTTCATATAATACCTGTAACAATACACTGTATAGAAGAAGACATTGTCCTAACTTACAGACCTAGGACTCAAGGAAGACTTCATGAACCGGTCCTCAAAGGCAAGTGAAGTACAAGCAAAAATAAATGAATGGGACTATATCAAACTCAAAAGCTTCTGCAAAGCAAAAGAAAACTTCAATTATTCTTAACCGGTCCATCCGTGTTGTTGCAAATGACAATATTTCATCTTTTCTTATAGCTCAAAAATATTCCATCAAAAATTAACTCAAAATTGATTAAAGACCTTCATATAAGACCTGTAACAATACACTGTATAGAAGAAGACATTGGTACTAAACTTATAGACCTAGGACTCAAAGAAGACTTCATGACCCGGTCCTCAAAGGCAAGGCAAGTATAAGCAAAAATAAATGAATGGGACTATATCAAACTCAAAAGCTTTTGCAAAGCAAAAGGAAACTACAATTTCTTTTAACCTCTTGTGTTTTTCAGAGGATAGGTCCCTCAGCCCCTGTGTTAAGTTTCTTCTCAGCGTTTAGTTTAGGGTTAACATACAAATTAGGGTATGTGTTGGACTGATATTTAGGGTTATTGCTCTTTTTAGGTGGGTGTATCAGTTAGAGTCAGAGTTATAACTAAGATTAGGGTTAGCGTTCAGTTGGTCATGAGAATTAGGGTTAAGATTAGGGTTATATTGACTTGTGAAGTTTGGGTTTCACTCTCAATTACTGTTATGATTAGGCTTATTGTTATTTCTAGAATTTGGTTTAAGGGAAAGCACGGTTTATGTAATGGTTAGGTTTAGGTATGTGTATAGTTTCTGATGAGGTTAGAAACCATGTTAAGTTCAGGTAACTAGCTATGGTTAACATAATATTTAAGGTTAGGGTTAGGGTTAGAGTTAGGTTTGAGGTTATTTTTTTAGTTTTTAATTAGGGGTGGTGTAGGTTTAAGACCAAGATAGGGGCTGTAGGGAAGCCTAGCTCTAGCTTTATGTAGACTTTATGGTTTAGATTTTGAGTTAGGCTACGGGATAAAAATCAGTTTAGGTTTGATTTTATCACTAGGGTTAGCAGTAGAACAAAAAGTCCAATTGTGTTTAAGGTTAGATTTTGTGTTTGCATTTAGGTCTTTTTGTTTTATTCATGGTTCAATTGAGAGGTTGCTAAGACGTAGTGTTTTACGGTAATCTTTGAGGCAGTGGTTGGCTCTGAAATGGGGAAAAAGTTAGGGGTAGAGTAAGGGCTGCGATTAGGGTTAGATTTACTGTTATATATTAAGGGTTATGTTTTAAGTTAAGTTTAAGGTGAGGTTTTGAGTTTGGTATGAGAGTGAGGTTAGATTTGTGTTTCCATTTAGGGGCCAGATTACACTTAGGATAAAGTTCTGAGTAAGATTCAAGTTAGGAAAATGTTAGAATGAGTTTAGGTTGAGAACTCATTTTGTGATGATGGTTAGTGTTAGTGTAGGATAAGAATAAATTGAGAGATTAAGATGAAAATTTCAAATGAATTTTTTTTTTTGACTAACGGTTAGTTTTGAGGTTATATTTTTAATTAAGTATAAGGATAGTTTTAGGTTCATTTTACATTCTAGGTTTAGGGGTAAGGCTGCGTTTATGATTGATGTTATGGATAGTGTTCTTGTTTTGTTTCCATTTAAAATTTGGGTTGAGGTTGTGATTAAATTTAAGGTTATTTTTAAGATTAAGCTTACCATTGTTTTATGGTTTCCTTTGAAATTGGGATTAGGTTTAGTGTTCTTTTTAGGTTATATGCTGGGGTTATGGTTGTTGCACGATGTAGTGAAGGGGTAGGATGAGGGTTAGAGTGGGGTTTGAAGTTCGATTTTGTGTTAAAATTAGTTTTAAATTTCAGGTGTCTGTTTAGGATTAGGACTCCCGTTAAGCTTATGTTTAGGTTAAGTGTGAACTTTTCAGTTAAGATTGTGATTAGAGATAAGGTTAGTTGTGAGTTTAAGTTTACGAGCAGGTGCTGGTTAGGGTGAGGGTCAAGATGCTGTTGACGCCCAGGGTTAGGTTTAAGGTTATGCTTAGGGATTTTGGTTATGTTCATGGTTCATATTCCAAGTAGATTTTGTTTTATGTTTAGGTTTAGGGATTGCTTTGACTCCAGGGTAAGGGTGTAAATTGGGATTGAGTTCATGGTTGATGTTAGAGAATAGGCCAGGAGTAGTGTTAGAGTTAGGGCTAGGGATAAGGTTAAGATTCCATTACTAGTTCCTTTGAAAATTAGGGTAAGGTAATGGGTTTAGGGTTCACTTTTGACTAAGTTTATTGTTTGGTTCGTCATCGAGTTAGGTATTGCGTTTGGAATAGTTTTAATACTTATTCCTTTTTTTTTTAAATTTTTGCCACCACATTGGCATTTGAGATCATCAAAAGTGGTTTTCAACTATCCATTTACCTAGAAGCAGCAATGAGGCCTGAACTCACATATTCTATTCAAATGCTCATCATAGATCTAACTACTCAGGTTTCCCTCAGTTTTTCAAGAAAGCTTTTCAACTCTCAAATCTCTTTACAGTTATCAGATCAAGATTGAGAGTATGACTTCCCATCAAGATACCAAACACAAATGCCAGCACTTTCTTCCTTCCTCCCTGACCACAAAGGACAATCACGTATGAAATTCATAATAATGTGCATTAATCTGTTTTTCCCATTACCTCAAGTTTCCATTCGGTATTTTAGTTGTATAATAGTATTTCAAAAAGACTTACTATAATTCTGAGTAGAATACAAATCATAAATTGAAAAAATACCAGAGGCTTCTATTTTAAATATTCTAGAAGGCATGCACGCACAATCATCCTAGTATTTTGAAAAGTCAATTGTAAACCATAATCAAAGTGCATTGTGTGATTGCTGTCCCCACCACTTGCCGCCTCCCTTCTTCAGTTAGGAAAACTGGTCAGTGGTGTGAATCCAGTTAAAGAAGATGATGCCCCTACTAAATGTTCGCTGACCTATCTCACAGAACATACAGAGATACAGTAAGTTGAGTTCATGTTATACACATCTAATAATCTTCCGCAAGACAACGGCTGCCTGTTTATCATATATTATGGTCCCAGCCACACAACCACTAAGTATAGGGTAAAACAGACAAAAGTACGTACATAATTGACCAGAACAAACCACCCTTTTACTCTGATTTATCTGGGATCAAGCAATGCATTGAAATAGGTATGAAGTGATGCATCAAAATTATCCATTGAAAACCTCAGAACCCTGGTGAGAGCAGAGGAGTGGAGAGGCGTTTTGGCGACAACAGGAGCGCCCCTGGGACACGGGATCCCAGGTTGATGCAGGAGGACAGCCCTTCCAGGGCGCACACACCCTCCGCGATGGAAAGAGGAAAGCGCCAGGGACCTATAATCAGAACTTTGGCTGACTGCGATGTCACAGTTGCAGGGCCAGCCAATCGGGTCCCCGAGGCTGTATCAAGGGTTATGATGTCTTGCAGTCCCAGAGCCAATCAGGAAACAATAGAACTGTCATGATTGTGAGTTCCATAATGCGATGCAGTGGGGAGCTGTGACCCTGGGAGAGGTTTAGAGGTAAGTTTAGGACTTGTGTTAAGGATGAGATTCTGCGCAGATTCAGCTTTGGTGTTAACCTTAGAGTTAGCTTTGAGGGTAGAGGTTTTGTTAAAATTGTGGTTAGTGGTCAGGGTATGTAAAATTGGGGGTGAGAGGTATGTGTACAATTGTGGTTATGATTTGTGTAAGGATCCATCTTTGAGATAGGCTATGTGTTAGGTTTCAGGTTAGGTTCAGGGCTAGAGTTTGGATTGGGTTAGAAGAAGCTTTGAGGTTATGGTATTAAGAACATTGAAATGAGAACTCTGGGTAGAAGGGCTATTGATAGAGTGAGGTAAATTTTGAGGATAGAGATAGAGGTTTTCGTTAGGTACATCCTTGGGTTAGGGTTTGGGTGAGTTAATGATTAAGGGTAGTTATATACATAGGCTTCGTCTTACCTTTGAGGTTGGAGTTAGGTTTTAAGAATGGGTAGGAGAAGGGCTGGTTTAATTCTGCGGTGCAGATTTCAGTTTATTATTCGGTTTTTAGAATTAGGGCGAGGTTTAGCTTGGAGGTCAGTGTTGGTTTTCCATTTGAATTTGGGTTGGGTTTCCAATAAAAGCGAATATGGGTTCCTTTCAGTGATAGTGTTATAGGAAGGCTCAGGTTTTCCACTAGGGCTCGGTTTACTGTTAGATTTCAGTTTACGATTATTTCTTGAGGATATTATGAGATTTACAGTTAGGGTTCAGTTTATAGTAAAGCTGAGGGTTCTGTTTTAAATTAGGATTGGATTTGGTGTTGGATTAGGTTTGGGGTTTCTTTGTAATTCAGGCCAGGATTATGGTTTGAGTTTTCTATTTATGTATTAAATTAATGACAGTGACAATGATTAGTAACATGACATTTCCAGTGTGCTTTTGTATAATACATAATTCATATTCATATGTTGCATTGTGCGTTCAGAACCCAGAGTCACTTCTTCCTTCCCCCTTTATTTGACCCACCCCTTTCCTCTTCTACCACCTCTCTTTTTAGTTACTTTCTTGCAACCACTAATGTGTTGTCTGTATTTATGAGATTTTGGATTTTTCTTTGTTGCTTTCATTTTTACATCCCAAGAAGGAGTGAAGTTCTATGGTTCCAAGGTATTTCTATTTGATTTATTTCCCTTAGCATGGTAATCTCCAGACCCATCCATGTTGTCACAATCGGCAGTGTTTCATCTTTATTTCTGGGCGAGTAGTGATTCACTGGGTGTTTTTACCACCTCTCCTGCATCCAATCAATTGTTGAAGAACATGTTGGTTGTTGATATATCTTGACAACCATAACTGGTAGTGCAAGGAACACAGGGGTACGTATATCTCTATGAGTACATGTTTTCAGATTTGGAGGGTGGATACACAGAGAAGGGATTGCTTGGTTTTATGGTATATTTATTCTTAACATTCTGGGGAACCTCTGTACTGTTTTCCATCGTTGCTGCCAATTGACATGCCCACCTGCAGCATATGAGAGTTCTTTATTCCCACAGCCTCTCCAACACTCGTTATTACTTATCGTGTCGATCATAGCCTTTCTATTAATAACAGGTATGAAGTGGTAGTTCATGGCATTTCTCTAATAGCCAGTGTACTTAAACATTTTGAATATATCTCTTGTGTGTTTGATTAATCCCTCTTCTTGGGGTAAGTGTCTTTCCAAGTCCTGTGCCCATGTGTTCATGGGATTGTTTGTTTGTCTGTGGTTGAGTTCTAGGAGTTCTTTATATAGTTTAGGTTTTAACCCCCTTTCAGTCATTGCTTGCAAATGTCTTCTCCCACTCTGTCAGTAGCCTTTTCATTTCTTGATGTTTTCTTTGGCTATGCAGAATCTTTTAGGTTGGTTAGAGTCCCATTCATTTCTTTTGACTTTTACTTCCCTTTCCTTTGAGGTAACATTCATCAAACTCTTTCTGAAGCGAGGTCTACAGGTTTGGGACCTACGCTTTCTTCTAGGCAATTTATCATTATTGGTAGCATGTTTAGGTCTTTGGTAAAGTTTTAGTTAATTTTGGTATATGTTGAAAACTGTCAGTCTAGTTTCAGTCTTTTGCATGTGATATTCTCTATGCCCTAGCACCGTTTATGGAAAATGGATTCTTTGCTTCATGTTATATATTTGGCTTTCCATAAAAAACAATCTTCACATATATATGTGGGATTACTTCAGGGTTTTCAGTTCTTCTTCCTTGGTGTGTGTGTGCCTATATTTCTGCCAATACCCTGCTGCTTATATTATTGTCATTGTGTGTTGCAGATTGAAGCCAAAGAATATGAAACCTTCACCATTATTTTTTTTTTCCTTCGGATGCCTGTGTTTATTGAGGGTATCTTTAGATTCCCCACAAATCTGTTGATGTTTTTCTTGAAATTTTTCAAAAATCTGTCATTGGAATTTTGGTGGGGATGGCATTAAATCTGTTCATTTCTATGTGTAACATGATCATTTCAATGAGGTTCATTCGTCCCATTTATGAAAATAAAATCTCTGCATTTCTTTGTGCCTTCTTCAATTTTTTTTCAGCGTTTATTTATTTATTTATTGATTGATTTTTATTCATTTTTATTGATAGACTTCTTGGTGTGACATCTGTCAGGAAGGATTTCATAGGTTTCAGGCATACAATTCTACTGTGCATTGTCAACTTGATGTACAATCAGTTCACCACCTAATGCGACGTCTCTTTACATCACCTTATATTTAGCTTCGCCCCCTCCTCTCCCAGCCCCTCCCTTTGCTCCCCTCCCTAACACACTCCTCCCCAAATAATCATTAAATCATCGATTGTGTCCATGTGTTATTTGTTTGTTCATTTCGTTTTTTCTTTGCTTTCAGTTTTATATTCCATATATGAGTGATGTCATACAGTTTTTTTATTTTTCTGTGTGGCTTATTTTCCTAAGCCTGATGATCTCCAGGTCCATCCGTGTTGTTGCAAATGACAATATTTCTTCTTCCCTTATAGCTGAGTAATATTCCATCAAATATTAACTCAAAATAGATTAAAGACCTTCTTATAAGTCCTGTAACAACACACTGTATAGATGAAGACATTGGTACTAAATTTATAGACCTAGGACTCAAGGAGGAGTTCATGAACCGGTCCTCATAGGCAAGGTAAGTATGAGCAAAAATAAATGAATGGGACTATATCAAACTCAAAAACTTCTGCAAAGCAAAAGAAAACTTCAATTTCCTTTAACCGGTCCATCCGTGTTGTTGCAAATGACAATATTTCATCTTTCCTTATAGCTGAGTAATATTCCATCAAAAATTAACTCAAAATAGATTAAAGACCTTCCTATAAGACCTGTAACAATACACTGTATAGAAGAAGACATTGATACTCAACTTATAGACCTAGTACTCAAAGAAGTCTTCTTGAACCGGTCCTCAAAGGCAAGGGAACTATAAGCAAAAATAAATGTATGGGACTATATCAAACTCAAAAGCTTCTGCAAAGCAAAAGAAAACTTCAATTTCTTTTAACATCTTGTGTTTGTCAGAGTATAGGACCCTCAGCCCCTGTGTTAAGTTTCTTCTCAGCGTTTAGTTTAGGGTTAACATACAAATTAGGGTATGTGTTGGACTGATCTTTAGGGTTATTGCTCTTTTTAGGTGGGTGGTATCAGTTAGATTCAGAGTTATAACTCAGATTAGGGTTAGCGTTCAGTTGGTCATTAGAATTAGTGTTAAGATTAGGGTTATTTTGACTTTTGAAGTTCGGGTTTAACTCTCAATTATTGTTATGATTAGGCTTAGTGTTCTTTGTAGTATTTGGTTTAAGGGAATGCACAGGTTTAGTAATGGGTAGGTTTATGTATGCGCTTACTTTCTGGTGAGGTTAGAAACCATGTTAGGTTCAGGTAACATGCTATGGTTAGCATAATATTTAGGGTTAGGGTTAGGGTTTGAGTTAGGTTTGAGGTTATTTTTTTAGTTTTTAGTTAGTAGTGATGCAGGTTTATGACCAAGATAGGGGGTGTAGGGAATCCTAGCTTTAGCTTTAGGTAGACGATATGGTTTAGATTTTTGAGTTAGGCTAAGGGTTAAAAATAAGGTTAGGTTTGATTTTATTATTAGGGTTAGCAGTAGAACAAAAAGTCCAATTGTGTTTAAGGTTAGATTTTGTGTTTACATATAGGTCTTTTTTTTTTTATTCATGGGTCAAATGAGAGGTTGCTAAAACGTAGTGTTTCACGGTAAGCTTTGAGGCAGGGATTGGCTCTGAATTTGGGAAAATGCTAGGGGTAGAGTAAGGGCTGCGATTAGGGTTAGGTTTATTGTTATATATTAAGGGTTATGTTTTAAGTTACGTTTAAGGTGAGGTTTTGAGTTTGGTATGAGAGTGGGGTTAGATTTGTGTTTCCATTTAGGGGCCAGATTACACTTAGGATTACGTTTTGAGTAAGATTCAAGTTAGGAAAATGTTAGAATGAGTTTAGGTTGAGAACTCATTTTGTGATGATGGTTAGTGTTAGTGTAGGATAAGAATAAATTGAGAGAATAGGATGAAAATTTCAAATGAATTTTTTTTGACTAACGCTTAGTTTTGAGGTTATGTTTTTAATTAAGTATAAGGATAGTGTTAGGTTCATTTTCCATTCTAGGTTTAGGGGTAAGCCTGAGTTTATGATTAGTGTTATGGATAGGGTTCTTGTTATGTTTCCATTTAAAGTTTGGGTTGAAGTTGTGAGTAAATTTAAGGTTATTGTTAAGATTAAGCTTACAATTGTTTTATGGTTCACTATGAAAATGGGATTAGGTTTAGTGTTCTTTTTAGATTATATGCTGGGGTTATGGTTGGTGCACGATGTAGTGAAGGGGTAGGATGAGGGTTAGAGTGAGGTTTGAAGTTTGATTCTGTGTTAAAATTAGTTTTAAGTTTCAGGTGTCTGTTTAGGTTTAGGACTCCCGTTAAGCTTACGTTTAGGTTAAGTGTGAACTTTTCAGTTAGGATTGTGATTAGAGATAAGGTTAGTTGTGAGGTTAAGCTTACGATCAGGTGCTGGTTATGGTGAGAGTCAAGATGCTGTTGACGCCCAGGGTTAGGTTTAAGGTTACGCTTAGGTATTTTGGTTATGTTCATGGTTCATGTTCCAAGTAGATTTTTTTTATGATTAGGGTTAGGGATTGCTTTGACTCCAGGTTAAGGGTGTAACTTGGGATTGAGTTCATGGTTAATGTTAGAGTATAGGCCAGGAGTAGGGTTAGACTTAGGACTAGGGATAAGTTTAAGATTCCATTACTAGTTCCTTTGAAACTTAGGGTAAGTTTTTGGGTTTAGGGTTCACTTTTGTCTAAGTTTAGTGTTTGGATCGTCATCGAGTTAGGTATTGTGTTTAGAATAGTTTTAATACTTATTCCTATTTTTTTTTTAATTTTTGCCACCACATTGGCATTTGAGTTCATCAAAAGTGTTTTTCAACTTTCCATTTACCTAGAAGCAGCAATGGGGCCTGAACTCACATAGTCTATGAAAATGCTCATCATAGATCTCACTACTCAGTTTTCCCTCAGTTTTTCAAGAAAGCTTTTCATCTCTCAAATATCTTTACAGTTATCAGATCAGGATTGAGAGGAAGACTTCCCATCAAGATACCAAACACAAATGCCAGCACTTTCTTCCTTCCTCCCTGACCACAAAGGATAATCACCTATGAAATGCATAATAATGCGCATGAATCTGGTTTTCCCATTATCTCAAGTTTCCATTCAGTATTTTAGTTGTGTAAGAGTATTTCTGAAATACTTACTATAATTCTGAGTAGAATACAAATCATAAATAAAAAAAATACCAGAGGCTTCTATTTTAAATATTCTAGAAGGCATGCACGCACAATCACTCTAGTATTTTGAACAGTCAATTTTAAATCATAATCAAAGTGCATTGTTTGCGTGCTGTATCCACCACTTTCCGCCTCCCTTCTTCCCTTAGGAAAACCGGTCAGTGGTATAAATACAGTTAAAGAAGTGGATGCCCCTGCTAAATGTACGCTCACCTATCTCACAGAACATACAGAGAGATAGTAAGTT
>PVJL010021334.1:0-10752 GCA_004026885.1 Lyroderma lyra
AAAAAAAACAGGAAAAAGATTTGTGAAGGCATAGCTGACTGAATTACTAATTCTGAAGGCATGTTTACTGGACAGGTTCTATTACAAGCACATCTTCTAAAAGGTCACATTATATGGCAGAGACCAAACTCCCAGAAGTAAGAATTTCTGTGACCAAAAATGTGAATATCCTTTGAGGCCTGATTGTGTAAAAAATATTTTTTTTCATTTATCAACAGTTCACATGTTATCACTGACAACTTTGGCAACAGATCAAGTGATAAAAAAATTGTATTTCTTTTGCTAACTCAATACAGACCTAAGAATATAATAGATGTTTAATATAATGTTGAATGAGAAGTATTCTTATAAGAAAATATTTCTTTTCATTAGTGGTAAGTATATAAAAATTAAACCACATAAATTGTGTAACCTTTCCTCTTCCCAAAACAAACAAACAAACAAACAAACACAAACAAACAAAGCAAAGCTTACTACAGTTCCCAGCCTTCCTTGCATCAGGAGTACCATATGGTATATTTCCATTCAATAAGGTGCAGGTGGACGATATTTGAGTGAAGTTTGCAGGAAAATTTTGTTTTCTGGTAAAAGGTGCAAATATGACTGGTCCTGTGCCTTTAGTCCTTCCTCCTGCCTTGAAGATCTGTGATGCTAGAAGCTAAGTCATTACCATGTGGCTATGAAGGAAAGGTCGAATAATTGCAAAGTAGCCAGGCTTGGTCCTAGAGCTGCTGAACCAAAATGAGAGGCCCTCTAACTTCTGGCAGTCTGAAATGTGAGAAAAATAAACTTTATATTTTAAAGCAACTGTTAGATTTTTTTCTTGCTTATAGTTTAATGCATTTATGATTGATACAGTGATATATGGAACAAACAGAAGTTACCAGTTCAATGGAATACTTTGAAAATATATTAGCAAAGGAAGAAATTTTTCATTAAGCAGCATCTTGTAAAGACAGCAAAGAACAGAACTAAATAACAGGTTTTTATTTTTTGAAGAAAAGAGGAATTAAAAAGATAACGAAATAGACATTCATGGTTCTTTGGGTTCTTGGCTTCACTTTTCTTGGTTTCAAGTTCATCAATTGTAAAATAAAAAATAATTAGACTAAATGATCACCAAGGTTTCCTTTATTTCTATAAGTCTATGATTATAAGAACAGTTCTATTCTTTCTCTGAATCTGAACGAGTGTATGTGGCCTCAGTTTTCTCCATAAAAATTAATGCAAGTTGAATAGTAGGATTAGAGAGCCAATGAAGGTCAAGTTGAAGTTGTACATAAAATATTTATGGGCTAAGACTGTAGTTTTCTGGTTTTCCTCCAAAAGTGCTCTTTAAGGAAGACCAAAAGTGGAGGGGTAAAATCCATAGGGAATTCTTTGACAAACTTGATGTAAAACAAAACAAAACAATACAAAAACAAAAACAAAAACCAAGTGTAGGATCCAAGACTATGTATACCACAAGAATGAATAAAATTATCAGAAATATCTACCATTAGTGTCTAAAGTTTTAGAAAAGCCAACTATTTGACACATGAGCATAACAGTTTATTATTATATAGCTTATAGTTATTTTTAATGCATTAAGATGAATAAGGAAAGGGTAGGTAGTACAGTATTTACAGACTTATATTATTTATTTAACACAAATATATAGAGAGTTTAACCAAGGCCCAACACTATTGACAAAGAGACTGTAAAAGCAATCAATTCTGGTTTTGCATCTCTTTTCTCAAGCAAAGTTTATTTTTAAAAAGTTTAAATCCTACATTAATAAAAAGTAATCACAGGCAAGATCACACAAAATGTACTGAGTGTATTAAATCACTTTTGCTTCTTTTACTAAGCCTAGGTCCCTTACACAGAAGTCCAACATTTTATTCATGTGTTCTCAGAAACTCTTGCAATATGAAAGATTATGGTAAATGAAAATATTGTGTTAATACTGGAAATAATTAAATGTTCTAATTTGTAAAATTACCAACTCAAATTGGAAATCTTATCAAAATCATCAAACTCAATTTGGAAAATGCAAATTAAGAATCCTTGAGATCAATACCCAGCAAAATTACATAATGAATTATCCTATAAATGCTGTGAACGGAGATAGGAAATGAAGAAGTGAAGATTACGAACCATTATTAGCTCACTAAGAACAAGCAATGTCAAACTCACCTATTTGTCTTTTAGTGATACAAATTGTACTGGATTGATAAATTAGCATGAATCCATAAATTTGGCTAAGATTTAGTGACAGCATACTCTATGAGAACATAGTGCTAGTTTGGGGGAATGTCACTCGTTCTGCCTTCAACATTATAATATAGTATAACCATAATTTCATGCAAAAAGTACCAATTATTTTGAGAGTAATTGCTGAAGAAGTAATACGGTACTTCAAGAGAAGAGGTTAACTTTGGAGCAATTATGGAAGACTATAATGTGGTCAGTAGTACAGAGAACTAAAGTTTGAAGAACTGTCTACTACGACGACTACCAACACCACTACTACTACTATGACTACCACCACCACTACTACTACTATGACTACCACCACTACTACTACTAATATGACTACTACTACTACCAGCACCAGCACCAGCACCAGCACCACCATCACAACCACCACCTGCTGCTCTTTAAATCCTGGGGACTGACCTCTTGCCCCTGGCCCACAGTGTCCAAAGGCCTCGCATGTGTGCTCTCAGGTGTCACACCTTTGCTCTTCAAAGGGCCCAGGGAGTTGAATACTGTCTTGGTGTCTGCTATGGATTTCCAGAAGAGGCCCAGGAAGGGCCCACGTGGGGCAATGGTTCATCATCCTCAAAGACTAGAATACCTACAATGTCCTGAAAAACAGGAGCTTTTGGGGAAAGCCCACCACCTAGAATAGAATTTCTTGTTTTTTATTAATAGCTTTGAAGGGAGTTTTTCAGGACAAGACAGGATCTCCTCCAGAGAAGGTGAAACTTCTGATGACATTCAAATTTGGCAACTTGGACAGGTGACCCCTAAAAACAAGCTCTTCATTTAAAGACCATCACCTCACTATCCAAATGGGTCAGAGATGGGCCAACTCTCCTCCCACTGAAAGGGTCAACACAAGACAGCATACATTGCGAGAATTCTCCATGTCTTGGTTTAAGGGAAGCCACAGAGATGGCTAAAGGACATAGCACAGGCAACACTTCCCCCTAGCCCTTCTCAGTGAGGAACACTGACAGAACCATCAGTGGGTCTTCCTGGGAAGGACCCCCTTTGGAAGGCCATATGGTGAATGGGTCAAGTTGAATTTTTATGCAGACAAAGAAAGTGTGAACACATTAACTATGTCATTTTCCCTTGAATTTAGACTGGTCCTTTCACAAGCTTATGAAAGCCAATTTCAAAGAAGTGAATTTGCGCAATTCTGAGCGCAGGTCATGGGAAGTCTTAAAGATTCCACCTGGCTCTCTTAAATTGTTTTATAAGCACAGCTTTTTCTGCATTCTTCAAGTTGGATATATTACATTTGGATGAGCTTTCAGTTAAAAATACTGTCTAATTTTCATTGTGGTTTCTGCTACAGCTCATGAGTTATTTAGAAATGTACTTACTAATTGCTAAATATATGGAAATTCTACCATTATTTATTGTTGAATTCTAACCTATTTCCCCAGAATCAGAAAATATTATCTATATAATTTGAATTCATTAATATCCCAGAATCTGTTGATTATGATTAATGTTCCATGTGATTTGAAAAGAATGTGTTTTTGGCAACTTATAAACAGATTACTATATGTAATTTACTTGAATTTTGTTAGTCATGCTATTCAAATCTTTCAGATCCTTACTGAAATTCTGTTTTATTGAAAAGTCTCCCAATGTAAGTGGTGATTTAGACATTTTTCCTCTTATTTCTGTCAATTTTTTGTTTATACTAGTATTTTCAAAATCTCACTAACTAATGAAAATTTAGGACTATTCCCTCTTCTTGGTAATGAACACTTTATCTTTAGGCAGTGCCCTCATTATCTCCAGTAATGCTTTCTGTATTGCCTTCAGAATGACCTCACTCCGGGATTGGCTCATTGAAGGGTGGACAGGTAATAATTTCATCTTCAAATCATCTGACTCAATCTTACTCCATGCACGTTTCTCCAATCATTCCTGCCTCGTCTTACCTACACTTGCTGATTAAACTCTTCTCAGTTCTCTTTCTGACATTGGAAGGTGTTTTGATAAGAAAAATTTCCCCCATGTATTTTATTTATGTTCATGTGATTTTGAAAACATCTTTATTTACTCCTTAATAGATGATTCTCCTTCAAATTCTGTTTAAATGACATTTCTTTCATATGTGAAAAAGGCAATCTTGTAGCTGTTTTCTTTTCAAATAACTGAATAGAAGTATTTCAAATTAAGCATATGCCTTCCCAGAGGAATTAAATCAAATGGAAACTATAGAACCAGTCACAAACTGATACTACAAGGAACCGTGCTTACTTGGTGAATTAAGTACTAGACCAACTATTGCTTTTCTACAACTAAATTATATTAATAAATAGAATAATTATCTAAAATGAAACTAATACTTAAACCAAATCTTATTGAATTAGCAAATATTCTTGATGAACATGAAATTGTGTACAATAAGATAATCATTTCACTCCTGGTTAAGGCATTTCAGAACTTCTCAGATCTTTAATACAATACAGCCATAGTCTACTTATTAATATTTCCTAATTGTGTAGTAGAAGATGCTTCCATTTTTTTAGATTTAAAAAAATATTTTTATAGCATTTTTGAGAACTTTTTATATTTTGAAGATTTGTGAGCTCATATTTGAAATAGGTAACTGTACACCTTTAGCTTTATTTTTCTTTCCTCACTATAAATATCACATGCTATAATTAAAGAAAGGTGTGCAACTGGAGTACAAAATAGATCGTATATCTTCCAAAAGTACAAATTTGAAAGAAAAAGAAATTCTTGTAAAGCAACAGGAACGTACTCTGTGATTATGTGCTCTGGGGCAGTTATGCAGCAAGCATGATGGGGATTACAAATTTGCTTGCTCTGGCAGGAAGGATATGCCTATTAACAGAAACCAGCTGTTTGGAAAAAATGCTATGCCCAAACTAGTGAAAGGATGTCTTAATTTAGTTCTGGGCCACATTTATAACTGCCGAACAAAATTACAGAAACTATCAACTCTATTCACTTAATAACATTCTTATTAATTTATGCAACAGAAAGGAAATATTAAGAATAGTTCGTCTAAAGTAAATCAATCACTATGGTTTAACAACTCCTTTCTATTACCATACGATGTCTCTAGGCTTTCTAACTTATTATTTTTCATCTAGGCCTATGCAAGGAGGGAATTTAATCAGCTTAGGGGAAAATGCTGTGCTTTCCTATTTAGAGTCAACAACAGACTGGGTAAGTCACACAGAGCCCTCCCTTAGAAAACTTGAGCACTGAGGAGAGAAGAGAACTGCATTTAGGATTAACTGAGCATCAAATATCTCTACTTTTTTTCACTTTGACTTTTGTGCAAATATCTGGTCTCTTCCTAAATTTGAATGAAATTATGTTGCAATCTCAAAACATGTGGTTTATGGAAGTATTTACCTCAACAAAGTAAAATGCATGACGATAGAAAAAGATGAAATTGGAATATGCAAGGTCCAGGATAGAAAGGACTTATTTGAGCCTCTGAACTTTCTTCATTTCCAGATGGATTTCTTTGAATTTTGTCACCTATTATAATGTGAAGATTTTTATTGAGAACCTATTAATGGCCAGATGAACTAGTAAGTGCTGTTTACACAAGTCAATAAAATAGATTTCCTCTTGAAATTTGGTTGAGGGAAAACAACGATCACAAAATAATGATAAGCACTCTGAAGAACTCAGAGGATTATAAGGGTACAGAGAAAGGACATTAATAAGAGCCCATTGACTCAGGCTCAGTGTAGTGTGTACATTTTCACATGTGCAAGTGTGTATGTCCATGCCTGTGTGCATGCACACATGTGTACTCTTCCACAGGAAATCAAGACTGGAGATATTGGTTAGACTCAGTGTAACCTGGTAGCTAACACAGGGAAAGACATTCCAGACAAAAGGATTAGCACAGGCAGATGCTTCTGAGGAGCTAGATAAATTCTGGAGTTTCTTCAAAGAGTGGGGAAAAACCTGAGGTATAACTGAATCCAGGAGGTGAGCAGAGGGCAAGTCAAAAAGAGCTTTGTCAGTAATGCCAAGATGTTTGAACTTTATCCTAAAAAATGAAAAAAGTAATGAAGGATTTTGAGCAAAGGAATAACTTTAGATTCAGGATTAGAAATTTCAACCCTCTTGCTCTCTCATGATATCCCTTAGTTTAGGTGGTCCAAGCGTAGGTGAAGCGTCGATCTCATTATGAGATCTTTGAGGTCAAGAATTAATCTGGGAAATACTGTTAAATATCTGGAACTGAGGTTTCTGGAACACTAGATGAATCTGGTATTTGTTTTTGAATGGCTGACTAGATAAATGAATAAAAAAATTGTGGTTGTCTATCTAATCACTTTTTATCCAGACTTGATAGAGAAGTTGAGATATTGCCTGACCTCCACATACAATATTTAATTTCCCCCATGCCTCAATACTGTGCCTGAAGAAACTCTCAAATACCTCAATTTTTTATTTTTATCCATCACAAATTTGGTTTATTACAACAGATAATTATCAAAATTCCACAGTGCATGTCAGTGTGCCAGGTGCAAGTGACCTAGAGACAATGACGTTAGGTCTTTATCATTGGGCAGTTTATAATATCAACTCTCTTCCCTATAAACATAGCTTTCCGAAATCTTGTATCTAACTTTTAATAATTGAATGAAATTTTTATTGCATCAGGGTAATTAAAAACCATAACCCTTATTCAATATTTCATTGTATCAATTTTCTAACCACTCAAGGCACTTGATATTATTTTATTCTAAGTGCTTGCCAAATTTCTATTTTAATTAAAGAAATATTTTTCTTTCAGTTTACTTTATGAATAAATGAATCATTTAAAAGTTGATCATATTTTGCTATTCATGGCATATCGCTACACACTCAATATTAGTTCCATTATTTGCACCATATTAAAATTTGATTTTAACAGATGGCATTTGACAACTCTGCAATTACAGGAAAAAAACCTATTTGTTTTTGCTATTTCAATATACATAGACTTGGTTTGCTTTATATCTAAATAAGTTGAAGTTCTTCCACAATCTTAAATTCTGTTCTGGTCCTTTCGGATTTCTTTTCCACACACAATTTCCTTGACTGCTCTCTCAACTTACAAGTTTGAAAGTAACTGAGATCCTTACGACATGGTATTTGGGAGAGATTCTTTGACACTTTTTTGGTACTGCTTCTGTATGTTAATTGTATTAGTTGATAGAAAAAATAGTGTTAAATATACAGATATGGAAATTGTGAAAGAAAAATTAAATGTTACAACAAAGAATTGCTTCAAATTAATTGTTTTGACTCTTGCGTTTCAGATGCATGAGTCAAAGAGCACGTAAATCAGTAGTTTTAGTTGTACCTTAAAAGCTCACATTTTTATTGCACAATAATTAGATAATGCAAAATTTCCATTTTCCAGGTTGATGCAAAATTATCTTTACTTGAGAAATTATATTTAATATGACAAGACTGTATATTGTAAAATTACAATAAAATTTTAAATGTTGGATGCTTAAGTTTTGCCCATTTAAGTAGTTTTTTTGCATTCATTTTCTATTCAAGTAAGAGAAGAGAAAAGCAACATTTAAATCTGTAAGAAAATTACATGGAGTATTCATAGTTCTCATTTTCTAGGACAATTTGAAGTGTTTTTCAGCAATGCCATTGGATAAGCATTAAACACATTTTGTAAATTGAAAAAGAGTTCAAAACTTTGTATGCTTGGATGACATCCAGAAGATATTTTTCTGGGTGATAAATCCTGATGGGCTTTTCATATGGACACAAAGAGGACCAGAGCATTGAAGCATCTGGAGTTAGTCACCCTTCTTGCTCTGAGCTAGAGCACAGGCATTTCCTTACTAAAACTCAGTCCTTTGGTGACTCTGGAGGGAACACTAAAGGGCCTCAGGGATGTGGGGACAGAGCCTGCCAGTTAGAGCTACACCCTGCATCTCTAGTGAGTGCTTCTCTTTTCTCCAACAAGAGCTAACAGTAATGACAATGAAGGTAATCAATGTGAATTAATGATTAATTATGTACCAATCTCTGTGCTAACTGCTTTATAAGCATCACCTCCTTCAATCAGCTATGTGAAATAGGTTTGAATGTCCACAGTGCAGAAATGAGGACATTGGAGTTTACAGGAACTAGGCAATATACCCAAGGGGTATGGTAGATTTAACTCCACAGCCCATGTCTTCTACTGGGGCATTCACACTTTCTCTCTTGATGCTACCTGTTGTAGACTAGCCCCTGTTTGAAACAGGCATTGGCTCTCCATCCTACTTCTCCTGAGTATCGATGTCCTCATGGTTTCTTCCATGTCTCCCTATCATAATCTGTTTTGATGGATTTTATAATATTGTAATGAATTATCTCAGTGTTAAAGACAGACATCATACTTCTCTCAACTCCTGGCCAATGGCAGCTCACCTGCCCGAAGTTTCTGAGTCGATATTATGGGAATAGTGACAGAAGATGGTATATGAGCCCCACTACACTGAGTTTTAAGGTTTTGACTTCTTTTCAGAGCTCTATTTGCATCTCCTGTTTCCTAAATTTCTGGTGCAACTGTCCATTAAAGGGAGGAGTGCAGTGATGGAGAGTTACCATGTGGTCTGTCACCATTGCAGCATGCATCCCTCAGGGAGTTAGCACTGAATAAAGGTGTACAAAACATCTTTTCCCGCCTGCAAATGTTTGAATACTGAATATGTATTCTTAAGTCAGTTGTATTCAGAAGATCAATCAACAGACAATGACATACCACATTTTTTTTCAAACAACAAGCAGATAGCTTGATTACATGTAATAAAATTCCTACGCAGCTCTAGCCTTTAAATCAGTGGTTCTCAACCTTCCTAATGCCATGACCCTTCAATACAGTTCCTCATGTTGTGGTGACCCCATAAAATTATTTTCGTTGCTACTTCATAACTGTAAGTTTGCTACTGTTATGAATCATAATGTAAATATCTGATATGTGTTTTCCAATGGCCTTAGGCGACCCCTGTGAAAGGGTCGTTTGACTCCCAAAGGGGTCGTGACCCACAGGTTGAGAACCGCTGCAAAATGATGGACCTTCTCGTTCATAGCCATTGCTAAATTCCTCCCAGGGGCTGGAATGTATAACCTGCCCTGTGGTTACTTATCTGCTTACACTCCCTCTGTGGTAGCCAAACATTATCAGGTCCTTGCTTGATGCAGGAAAATATAAAATCAGAAACAGGATTTTTTTTTTTAAAAAGAATCAGCTTTAATCAAAGGGAAGCTAGGCAATTTCCTGGGGGAAAAATACTTGCACGTTCAGTTTTTGTCTTATAAATCCCTTCTGAGTGCTTATAAGAAAGCTGAAATCTCGACTTAGTAATAGGCTGACCAGATGCACCATTTTAAATGGGACAGAAAACCATGATACTGTCCCGTTACAAGCAGTACATATGCTCAGCCCACTGACACCTTGAATTTAGCCCAGAGAGACTAGGATGTCCACACATATCATTTGAAATGGGACAGGACTGTTGTTTTCTTTCCCATGTAAAACAGTACATCTGGTCTGCCTACCTAGTAAACGAGACAGAAAACATTGTTTGGGTAACTACATGTGAAATGAATTTTTCAAACAAGCTTAAACTTCACTATGCATTACCTTTGGGATGATTTATTTATTTTTTGTTTTGTTTTGTTTTGTTTTTAATTCATTTTTATTGATAGACTTTTGGGGATGATATCCGTTAGCAAGGATTACATAGGTTTCAGGCATACAGTTCTACAGTGCATTGTCAGCTTGTTGTATGATAAGTTCACCACCTAATGTGACTTCTCTTTCCATCACCTTATATTTAGCTTCCCCCCTCCTCTCCCACCCCCTCCCTTCTCTCCCCTCCCCAACACACTTGTCCCCAAATAAACATTAAACTATTGATTGTGTCCATGGGTTATTTGTTTCTTCATTTCTTTTTTCTTTGCTTTCAGTTTTATATTTCGCATATGAGTGAAGTCATACAGTTCTTTGTTTTTTCTGTCTGGCTTATTTCACTAAGCATGATGATCTCCAGGTCCATCCATTTTGTTGCAAATGGCAATATTTCATCTTTTCTTACAGCTGAGTAGTATTCCATTGTGTGTATGTACCACAGCTTCTTTATCCAGTCATCTGTCGCAGGGCACTTTGGTTGTTTCCATGTTTTGGCCACTGTGAACAGCGCTGCGATAAACATTGGGGTACATAAGTCTTTGCGGACAAAGGTTTTCAAGTCTTTTGGGTAGATCCCCAGAAGGGGGGTTGCTGGGTCATATGGTAGCTCCATTCCCAATTTTCTGAGGAACCCCCACACTGCCTTCCACAGTGGTTGTACCAGTTTGCACTCCCACCAGCAGTGTACCAGAGTTCCTTTTTCTCCACATCCTCTCCAGCACTTGTTATTCCTTGTCTTGTTGATAATAGCCATTCTCACAGGTGTGAGGTGGTATCTCATTGTGGTTTTGATCAGCATTTCCATAATAGCTAATGAAGTTGAGCAGTTTTTT
>PVJL010021335.1:0-10748 GCA_004026885.1 Lyroderma lyra
TATTATGAGTTTAAACATCCCTTCTGGATTTAATATGACCCATAATCTTCTGGAATTTAAAATAATCCATAATCTGATTTGTCTTAAACTCTACAACTTAATTTCTTCAATTTGAAAATTCTATTATAGTCAGTTCTGTGTCTTTTTTTTTCACTTAAGTTGTCCTATTCAGGATAGGCTCAAATCTTTTTTATACTCAGCCATATCATATCCATTTTTCAAATTGTTTCTCATTATGAAATCATCAGGAGTTTGCTTGCTATGTATTCCAGCCCATTGACTGCCTTTTTTTAACTCCCACAATACTCATATTTTAGTATCTCTTATTATTTTCTTTCTTTTTGTTTTTTTTTTGGTGGTACCCTGGCTGGGAATCAAACCCAGGCCACGGCGTTGAGAGCACCAAAGCCTAGCCACTACACCACCAGGGAAATCCTCTTATTATTTTCTTAATACCAAGATATATACTGTCATTGTTTTTTCTTTGTGCATCTGTATGCATGTGTTTTTCTATCTCCGTTATAGACCATAAGCTCCTAAGAGCAAGAAGAATGCCTTGTACTGCTTTGACTGTTCCACAATGCTTTGTCAAATGTAGATGTCAAGCATAAATATTCATTGATTTCAGGCAGTGAGGCTAGTTGGTAATGTATTTATTAGTCAAAAGGACCATTATCAATGCCTCTTCACATCAGAAAAGAACTGCCATATTAGCCTTTTCTGTAAATATGTACATATCTTTAATGAATTGTTACTACCTAAACGTATTATATAAAACATGCTCTTAGGGTCCTGTTTTGTTTTTGTTTTTTCATTTCCCCCCTTCTTTCTATTTTGATCTGATTAGAAACTGAGACTGGCACCTCCAATTTTGCTGAGTTAATTTTAATACATTTCTGTGATAATTCTATATGCTATGATTACTAGGTGGTAGTGGTTTTGCACTTGAACTGAGTTGACAAAGTGATGGTTCATGAAGGCTACTGTAGCAAAATGGATATGTTTTTCCACTTAAGTAAATTTAAGTAAATTATGCTTTTTCTTGTAGTCTTCAGCAAATTTCATTCTTATTACAAGAAACATCTTGTACATTTTTTTTAACTTTCATGTATTTATATAAAAGTGTGTATGTGTATACACATGCATTAGTATGTATATCAGTTAGTATCCTTTAATTTGAAAGTGATAGATTACCTTACCCAATTCAATCAGGCTTAAGGACAAAGGTGAACGGTTTGACCTAGATATACTCGTAAATTTGTCTTCAGGTATGACTTAATCAGGACTCAGTTTATGTCACCAATACCCAATTTATCTCTGTTGCTTGGCTGTGTAGAGGTGGCAGAAACTTCTGGTGGAGGAGGAAAACCTTACTCTTTCCCAGAAACTCCCTTTGCATTAGTCATTTGCCCAACTCTGAACCCATCACTGTAGCCAGAAGAGTGAAATTTGCTGATTGTTTAGGACCATTTCCCACCTGTGGAGCTGAAAATGGGGCCAACCTCACTCAAAATAGGGGAGTTAGAAAGAGATAGTTTATAAAATTTAGCGTACAGTTTTGCAAAAAGAAGATTGAAAACTACTAACTAACATAAACAGTAGTAGTTCACCACCACAGTTTGGCCGAGTGATTGTTTTTCCTGACCTGTACTTAATACTCAGATTCCTTTGAATCTCTTGTTTCTGGAAGAATCCTCTTATTTTTTTAAACAGCTTTGTTGAGAAATATACTAGGGCTATCTGGAAAAAATCCAGCCATAATTAATTCCATTTTTCATATTACATGCCTGGATACTTCCGGGACAGCCCTCATATAGTTCATATGCCATACATATAATTCAAAGGTTTTCAGTACAGTCACATGTATATGCAGCCATAACCACAGTAAATTTTGTAACATTTTCATCACCTCAGAGAAACCCTCTAAGACCCCTGAAGCCCATGTCTCCCAACCTCAAGAAACCATGAATCTACTTGCTATCTCTATATATTTGCCTATTCTGGATATTTCATACAAATAGAATCATACAATATGTGGCATTATATTTCTGGCTTTTTTCACTTAATATGCTTTCTAGATTTGTCCATGGCATAATGCACATTAACATTTTATTTCTTTTAATTTCCAAATAATGCCCCATTGTATGTATAAAATGCATTGTGTTTATTCATTTACCAGTTGATGGACATTTGGGTTGTTTTTACTGTTGCCCTCCTGTTTTCACAGACCGTCTATTTTTTTATTTTATGTTTCTATTGTTCCATCTTACTGTTTTTTTTATTATCTTCAAGATTCATATGCATCTATATATCATTTTTCCCAGTTGAGAATTATTTGTTCTCCTGAGAATGAGATAAGTGTGTTTTTTTTAACTCAGATAAAAATAATGTCATGTCTATGGTCATAAATAAAGCTTTTCTCTATTCTCTGTGAAATGTAGAGGCAGCTCCTAAAACAGTAACTTCGAAACTTTTTTGACAATGATCCACAATAAGAAATACATTTTCCATTGCAACCGAGTAAACACATAGTATGTATATGTATATTAAACAAAAGTTTCAAAAAACACGACATTCAACGCTCTGTGATATCTTATCCTATTCTATTCTAGTCTATCATCCCCACCCTACCCTACTCTACTTCATTTTATTCTATTCCATTCCATTCCATCCCATCCTATCCTACCCTCCTTACCCTATCATATTTTCTATTGTTTTAATAGTGCCTTTAATGACCTAATACATTAATTTCACAACCCTCCAATGGATCACTTCCTGAAGTTTCAAAAATAGTATCCACAAATTTCATTTCTTATCTTCCTAAGGTCATGTTTCAAGAATGATCTTATCTTTTACTGTCTGATGCCCATTAAATGTTGGTATGTAATAGAAAGCCTTGATGCTGATACCTCTGTTTTCAGCATACTGACTTTGAAAAGCAAAAGAGTAATTATTGATATCATTTACCCTGTTGCAAACAACTAGAGTAACTGTGCTATGAATACTATTCCCTTCTTTTGGAATTAACTTTCTTGTTATCACCCATAATATTTATTTTGTACCAAGAATCTAACATTTGCCATTTTAATGTTGTTACTATGACCAACTCTTTATGGGCCTTCTATACATATTTTAAAGGATGCCTTAAGGTGACATGATTTCTCTGGAATGACAAGTCCAACACATGCACAAGCAAAATCTTCTGTATGGAAACTATAGTAACCTGAAAGACTGTTCAGTCTAATGTTTCATGTAACTTCCTTTACTAAATTTGGCTTTGACAGCTTAAGTTCTAGAAGGAAGAAAAACTTCCAGTCAAAATTGAAATGACTGTGAGTAAAATGTGTCTCTAGGACACAATATAATAATATATTAATAATGAACTATTTTTTTAAACTACAAAACCCACCACCTTATATAACACTGCTTTATAGTTCCACCTATAAGGACATTCATATTCCCTTCCTATGATGACTTTATTGCTAACTTTACTCCTTTCCCCCACCCACCCCCTCCCCAATCACATGTAAGTGGGACAACCCCTCCAAAGTACTTTTCAACCTTCTACATACAAATCTTCCTTTCCCCTTACCATTATTCCATCCCTCCACCACTCCCCACCCCAGTTTTTTCCCTCTTGTACATGTGACTGCCATTTACAAAATAATCCAAAGTGTAAAATTGACAAAAAACACAATCTAGATTAGAGAGAAGGGCAGAAACCTCTGCTTCCTTCTTTTCTTGTCAACCTGATCTTTCAGAGAACTTAATTTTTTTATTGCAAAATTACTGCAAAATTAAAATTGAGAAGTAGCCACAGACAATGAAGGACTAAACGAGTCCTAATATAAGGAAAGTAAAAATATTAGAACCCTCCAACCTATTATACCCCCTCATTTTACTTACTCTATCTTTTAAAAAATTTATATTTCTAGCATGGTTCATCATAATAGTTCTATCAACCATTCAATTTTAGTCTTTTTTTTTGTATGGAGTTATTATTTCCATGGGTGGAGTATTTCACACAAATCCGTGTATTTAAGTTATGCCCAATAACAGCGTAAAAAGGTGTTTATATATATATATATTTTTTTTCTAAATGACAGATAATGCTCAAATCAGGTAATAAAACAAGTCAGAAAATTCATAGATAAAAGCTTAGCATATGCTTCCATGGTTAAGGCTTATCCTGATTTCAATTAAGTACTATTATAAATGTAAATACAAGATCATTTGGATTCAATTGTCAAATGTAAAACATATGAAAATCTTACAGACCTGTGAAAAGGCAAACACACTTTCATTTATTCATGAACACTAATGACTTTGATTAAGCCAGAACATCTCAAAATAAAAATGATGAAAATTAGATAGGTTAGAAGACTATAAAATAAACATGAATTAATGTTTTTTTTTTCTATAGGGATGTTGGCTAATGTTTAGTCTTCAAATGTAAAATATTTTTACATGTCCATTTATATAAAAATAATTTTAACCCAATTCAATTTTACATGTTTCTGTTAACCTACCAGGCAGAGTTTGATGCAATATAGCTGGATTAGTGTTATCATTTATTGAAAAATTTTATCCTAGTTGCCTGGAGTTAATGTATTTTACTACTTTGAAAGTTACTATTTACATTTAAATGTGTTTTCCACTATTTTGCCCAACAATAATTTAGAGTGTCCATTTTGTTGGAGTATGTCTTTAACTGTGAGATTCTTTTATAATTGAAACTAAATTTTTTATAATTGGCATTTTAATGTCTTTTGGATCATGAAAATGATACTATGTGTACTAGATTTATACTCCTTATTTTTCATTTGGACTAATAAATCTGCTTTTTGATAGGAAAAATATCTACCTGAAATAATCTGCTTCTACTTTTTGACAGATAACTCATCTAAAAGCCTAGCTTCATAATTTCTTGACCTGCTTCAAGCTGATAATCATTGCCTCCACTGCACTTCGGCAAGCCACTTCCACTCCTTCCCTCTTATCACCTCTGGTAACAACTATAACTCTAGGCTACCTATCTACCATTCAGAACTTTTCACTTTTATTTATATTTATTTATTTACTTATTAAATTTTTTGGGGTGACATCAGTTAGTAAAATTATATAGGTTTTAAGTGTACAGTTCTATAATACATCAATGTATTGCATGTGTGCTCATCACCCATAGTCAGTTCTGCTTCCATATTCTTTTCATATTAATCCTAAAACTTTTATACCATGAACTCAATGAATTTCTTGTGTTGCAACATCTTATCAATTCTGAACTTTGACTTGCTTTTATTTGATGTTTTTTTCCTCTTTTTCCCATATGCTTATCATTGCCAAGAAAATCATATACATGATAGATTGGTGGCAGTGCAAATTTTAATATCAAGTCTATGACCACACCTTGTACTTTAAATTTTGTCCCTAAGTCAGCTCTCTTTCTTCAGTATCCACTTCTTACTGTTCTAACACTATTTTTTCACTATTTACTTTATCCACACCCTCACATACAGCAGAAAATATGACTTCCTACCTTATAGAGAAAATAGAGGCCATTAGTTATGAAGTTCCATCTACTTTCTACCACCCCACATTCAATATACCTGTATTTATACTTAGTCTTACCAGAAGTTTTACAGTCAGAAGAGTCTTCCCCCTTTTCAATGTCAATTCTCATTTTATACTTCCAATTCCATATACTGTTCACCTTCTCTAGAGTTTAAGCTTTTAGCTCTCTCTCATTTGCACTATGAATTTCTCTGCAAATATTTTCTTCTTTATGACTCAATTCTCATTTATGACTCAATCCTCAGTCTTCATGGATTGCCCCTTAATCTTTTTTCCAGTCTTTATTTAAATATAACCTTTTCTGTGAGTACTTGCCTGACCACATTCTCTAAAATTACAACTTCAGGTACCTTATGCCCTTCTCTGCTGTAATTTTTCCTTTAGACTGTGTCACCATGTGCATCTAACATACCTTAATTTTCTTGTCTTATTATTTATCAAGTTTTCCCACTAAACTATAAACTTCTTAGGGCAGGGCTTTTTGTTGAATCTGTATCAGCTATAACTATGTTTGGCATGTGGTAGGAGCAAAGGTATTTTTTGAATAAAATGCATAAGCAAAGTATAATTTGACTTCTTTTTTCACTAATCTATTATAGTCATAAGATTGTCACTGATTTTTTGGCCACATCCCCACTTTAGTTTTCATCCTACCTAAACTCTCAGAAATAACTATTGTCCATTTTTTCCCATGGAAAAAACAGTTTCTCTAGGTTCTCCAGAACTTTTAAACACTTTCACTGATATCTCTCCATTATTCTGCCATTTAAATGTATCAGTGCATCTTTGGACCTTTTCTTTTATATATATACTCTTTTACTGAGAAATATTCATATCCATGTTTTTAAACACTGCCAATGGCTTCCAAGTCTAGATCTCTAGTCCCCACTTCCCTCTAGAACTATTTCTAATTCCTATTGCTCATCTATAAGATGATGCACATGTTCTTCAAACTCAGTGCAACTAACACCAATTCATTGTCTTCCCTTCCTCCTGAATGCCTTGTTTCAATTAATGGCATTAACATCCTTCCAGTCTCCCAAGGTATGTGGATTTTAAATATATTCTAAGCTCCTGCTTCTCTCCCACCTCCAATTCTGCTCCAAGTTCTAACAAGTCTACTTCCTAATTCTATTTCTAACATACCCCGCTTTTTCCATGTTCGACACCTCTGACTTACTTTAAGCCCTCATAATTTTTCACGTTATATAATAATCACCTAACTAATTTTTCTACCTTCATGTCTGCCCTTATCCAATGCTGGTTTCACACTGTCCCCTGAAATACCTTTGTTCATACAAATCTTCCCATGCTAGTCCTCTCTTGAAATATTCAATGACTACCCATTAATGAGAGAAACTTACATTACAAAAATCTCTCCTCAGCCTACCTCTGAAACTCTGAGACTTCTGAAACTTGGCATGCATGTTCATTTATTATTTTTTCTTCAAGTACCCCAAGCTTTTCCATAGCTCTACACATGCAGTTCCTTTTACCTGGAATATCAATTTCTTTTCCCTACATCTGGTGAACTTGTAATCACTACTGAATAACCAGTTCCTATATAATACAAGCTCTTCTGGAAATCTTCTATATGTCTCACAAAAGAAGTCACTTTGCTCTCTAATCTTATTCTGTGTCGTCATACCTATTTAAAAAAAAACATGTTCGCATCAGGCTTTAGACATTTGTTTAGATTTTTGTCTCTCTCACTGGACTGTGAGCTCCCAGCTCAAGTAATTAAGATAGTCTATCTAAGGAGGTAGTGCACACACTTAAAAGATTAAATAGTGTATGTTATGGTATGGTGATCATCATAGGAGGAAAACAGACTCAAGTTAGAAAAATGGAAGGAATGAGGATTGGATTGTATGGTGAGGGAGGGCTGAAAAGATTTTGAATAAATCAAGAGGCAAGGACCCAGGATTTCACTTAAGCATTATGTTCTGAACCAATATGACAAAATTGAACTGGAATAAAAAAGGTCAATTATTAATATAAGAGTAGTGAGGTATATATTGATTGAAACAGGATGATTTGAACTTGTTTGTGGGTTGCCTGAATGTCATGAATTATTACTGTGTTATATATGTATGTTCACAGGCACATGTATGCCACTTAAATACAAGATAGATTTTGATCTATCCTCTATCCTTTTCTACACATTCTTATCCCAAAATGACCAGTTCTAAACCAGAAGTTTTCCGAAGTCCTCAGAAAATCTATTTGATTTTCCTCTTGCATCATCCTATATTATTCAAAGCAATCCTTCTGGAGTCTGTTCAATTTGTTTTTAACTCAGTCTGTGAGTTTAGGGGCCAAATTAGACATGGCACTGATTCTAAATGGAAAGAAGAAAGAACAGAAAAGATCATAAATGGGGTAAAATGTGGATCACAGTGATCATTTCTTTTTGATATGGCAATAATTTTCAGCTGACAAAGGGAAGAGACAATAAAAGAAACAGTGCCTATGGTTCTGTAGTTTGAACAGCAAATTGTAGCCTTAACATTGGACATCACTCTTGCTCTCTAGTTGTCTCTTTATTCAAAAGCCTAAGATAATAAAACTTGGCTCTTCAAGTGTTGGAATGCCAATTCTAAATGCCTGGAGTTAGAAAATCACAACCTACATAAAAATTAGTCAAAATGTACATTCTAGAAGAGTCATTACAATTGATAGTGAAAGTCCCTAACATCCTTTCATCTTAGTTTTCTTGCTTATTACTGTGCTATTTTTTTCTAATTACTATTTGTTAAGATTAGTGGTTTGCCTTTGCTTTCCGGCCTGGCACATTGTACAAATTCTTCATAGTAGCATTTTAATCTGCTCATAATTACACTCCTTCTGCCTTTGCCCATGAAAAAAATAAAATTGAGTTATCCTTCCTCTGGCCTTCTTCAGGTAGAATACATATTTGTCAGTATGATGTTTATCTCAACTGTCTATTGATGATTATGTTGATTGTATTGTATTCAAGTATGCATATCTGTGCTTCTGGCTTTTTAGTTTTGTAGGGTTTACTTCCTTGAACAGGAACCCCATGTAAACTTAAAAGTCACCGAGCTCCTGACACTAAGGAATAAAACTACCCCTGACATGGGCTATAAGCCATTACTGTATTTGGTGTAACTCAGAGAGAAAATTATGTGAATGGCTGAATATATGAAGCTGTGTGATAATGAGTACAATGTAGCTGGGCTCTGCTGTAATAATTCTTATGAGATTTTATTTAAATGTGTGCTGGAAAATGTAACAGATTTGGGGGAAGAGAACTAGCATTAGCTTGACTCTCTTTGGGTGGATAGGCAGAATACAAACTTGTTTTAATCACAGATTTTTAAGATATTTCATGAAAGTGGAGTAGACTTTTAAATTTTGAAACATTTGGTGATTGTTCATTCTTTTTTTGTCTTGTAAAACAAAAATTTGGGTGTGATTCCTAGCTTAGCTACCTACTAGCTATGGCACCTTGAGCATATATAATTTTTTAATCTCTTAAAGCCAGAGCATCTTTATCTATGGTCACTTCACAAGAGTAATGTGAGGATTGTGTAAGATAAAGAAAGGACTGACAATTAAGTTTGCAAAACTGCCACTGAGTGCTTATGTTGGCAGCACTGTACAAAGAACTCAATAAGGTTTCATAACCTTGGTATGTCTGTGCCTCACAGCAATGTTCATGTCAACATGTGGCAGTGTCTTGCTGAATGGAGTTCATTATTGTTGTTGTATGATTTTTGTACCCTCACAAGAATGTTGGAGCTTGAATTAGAGTGATGAACAAACATTAAATTTCTTGTTCAAGTGGGCAAGAGTGGAAGTGAAATCAGGGACATGTTAGTCCAATTTTATGGGGATAATGCCGTAAAGAGAACGACAGTGTACAAATGTATTAGACATTCTTCTGAGGGGAGAGAAAGCATCACTGATGAAGAGAGTTCAGGGCGGCCAGTCACAAGCAGAACTGATGAAAACATTGCAAAAATTAATTGAATTGTACATCAAAATCATTGGTTGACTGTGAGAAGCATAGTATACTAAATAAAAATCAATAGAGAAACAGAAAATCTTAGCGCAAAATCTTGTCATAAGAAAGATATATGCAAAAATGGTCCTGAAGGAGTTCACTGATAAACAAAAGCAAAGGAGAGTTGAAGTTTCCCAAGAAATTTACAGAGGCAAGACGATGTTCTGGACCGTGTTATCACTGGTGATGAAACATGGGTGTACCAATATGATTTGAAACAAAGCATCAAAGTGCACAATGGAAGTCAGCCAATTCTCCACAACCAAAAATATTTTCTCAGTCCAAATCAAGAGTCAAAAGTATGTTGCCAACATTTTTTGATATCAGAAGGATTGTTAATTATGAATTTGTACCAACTTGACAAAGCATCAAGTTTACTATTTGGAAATGCTAAAAAGGCCACATGAAAAAGTTAGATGAAAAGAACGTGAACTTTTTGCCAACAATTCATGGCTCCTGCATCAAGACAGTGTACTAGCTCACATGGCACTGTCCGTGAGGGAATTTTTAGCCAGTACACAAATAACTGTATTGGAACACCCTCCCTAGTCACATGATCTGGCCTCCAATGACTCTTTTCTTTACCCAAAGATAAAGGAATTATTGAAAGAAAGACATTTTGATGGCTTCAGGACATCAAGGGTAATATGATGACTGCGGTGATGGCCATTCCAGGAAAATAATACCAAAATTGCTTTGAAGTGTGGACTAGGTGCTGGTGTTGGTGCATAGCTTCTCAAGGGAAGTACTTTGAAGGCAAACATGGTGATATGCAGCAATGAAGTATGTAGCACTTTTTCTAGGATGAGTTCACAAACTTAATTGTCACACCTTATAAATACATAGGATAGTGCCTAACATACAGAAAGTTATTTAGAAAGCTCCAGTGTATGAATTTGTTAGTGGTTCTGTGGGAGGGAGTTGGTAGACCAAATAACTCATTGAGTGTATTCTTTTTTTTTTTTTTTAATTCATTTTTATTGTTAGACTTATTGGGGTGACATCTGTTAGCAAGGATTACATAGGTTTCAGGCATACAATTCCACAGTGCATTGTCAACTTGATGCATAATAAGTTCACCACCTAATGTGACCCCTCTTTCCATCCCCTTATATTTAGCTTCCCCCCCTCCTCTCCCACCCCCTCC
>PVJL010021336.1:0-10779 GCA_004026885.1 Lyroderma lyra
CCACTACCACATTTTGGCCTCAAGGAGGCAGAGGTGCTGGCCAGACACAGAAATGAGAAATGGTGATGTGCGGGAAACACCTGTAACCTGGGTTCTCACCATGCCACAGGCTTTGGTCTCCAGAGGACACTCTAGTATTCTAAAAAGAATGTCTTCATTTTGCCAGAATTGGGTATAATATTTAAAAATGTAATAACCCAGGTATAACTTTTAATTTCATGATCAGCCTTTCTGAGGAAATTGATGATCCTGACAGTGCCCACCAACAGGTACACAGAAAACAATCACATCTGAAAGTCAACTGTATAGTGGACACAAGAAAGAAACAATTTTTCTAGGCTGCTGGCAAAGAACCCATGTCTGGGCCCTTGACATACCTCTCAGTGAAGACAATTACTGTTCCCAAATGTAGATGGAGAAGGAGCCTAAAAAAGTGGGGGAAGAGAAGAAAAGATTGATATTAGTTTGGAATTTTGACTATCTTCTTACTTTAAAAACTAATCCAGATAGTCTCACGCAAATATTTTATTCTTTCATATCACACAAAAGAACTTAAATCCATGTTAACAACTCGTGTTTTACTGACATTTTGCATCTAGGTATCTTGTACTCATCTAAAAATAGAGGATGGTTTTAAGTACACTTATATAACTAACAAACAGGCTTGAACTCTTACAGACAAAAAGCAGGTGAATTCGGGAGGCAAAAAATTAAGATCTTCCCTACATCAGCTGAGAAACAACTGTTTGGAATGTCATCTTTTTGTCAGAGAATAAAAACTACAGTATACATTTGGAATTGCTATCATATAAGGGACACATTCTTATTTTCTTTTGACTCCAAACAGGGGTTAGAAGGCAATTTGGTCTTTCTAAAATCTCCAGGAAGAAGTATGTTCTTTACATTCACCTACAGAGTAAAAGAGTTAGCACTGAGTCAAACTGTTAAACATACTCATTAAAGGTGAGGATTATCTAGTCTAATTATTCCTAACAGAATTCAACCGATGAATTCTTCTCTTTACTGTTTCTAACAAGGTGGTTGAGTAGAAATGGACTTTTCTTTACAGAAAAGATAGAGCAGAATTTTTAAAAGGTGCATGAAAGCTGACTGGACTAAAATTTTTGAACCACAGTTATTTGTTTTGTTTTTTTTTTAAATAAATTAGAAATTTAGTTTGCTAACACTACAAATTTTTTTCAGGAAAAAATTGAAACCCGCTTTCTAAAAGAGGCTTTACTGCTCTCTGGCAATGGCACATAGGAAAGCACAAGTGTTCATAATACATTAATAACACTGTATCCTGAGCTATAAGAAACCTAGTAGGAGTATACGAGACTAGCCACATGACAGTCAGGAACAGGCCACAGTGAAGTATAATCACTTTCTCAGTCTTTCAAGGTAATTTTATATATATACACAATGTGTACTGTGTGTGTGTGTGTGTGTGTGTGTGTGTGTGTGTGTGTGTGTGTGTGTATCATGGCCAAGGTTTCCAGGCAGGGCAGGTTGTGCCGGTGGTACACCCAATTGAAAAACCACACGCAGAGCCGACATGGGGGACCATAAACACACCAGAAAGCAAGCTACTTTATTGCGCACCTGGGACTATATGTACGTATTCAAACAAAAGTGGCATCTTGCCGTATATGCTCAGTAGCAATTGTTAAGGTTTTCACGGTTACATAAGGCAGAACACGCACAGATAATGTCAGCCACATGAATTCCTCAACCCCAGACATGGACTGATTAGCCCAAGGTCAAGCCTGGGCAGCGGGCCTGGTTTTAACCCTTTACAGAGGGCTTAGTTTTAACCTTCTGGGCATAGACAATCCATCCCTATAGGGCCACCACAGCGGACTTTGCCCATAATGTATATCCTTGAGCTCACAGACCAGAGCAGCAGTATAGGGAACAGCAAAATCCAGCCAGACTGCCAACATAAATTGCTAGGATCATTAGTATCCACTGCCAGGTGGATCCTAAGGATTTCCACCAGGTTTGAAGGGTCAGCACAGTGGTAGAATTTTGACAGAAGTGTAGGGGCACCCAAGCAGCAATGTGATTAGCAGCTGAGCGATGTGGTTTTATACATAACGGTATTTGTTTTCATGGTTTCACTTGTTCCCCCACCACCCAAACCAACCTATTAGAAACTGCATAACCAAACAGAGGGGGTTGGTTGTTATGGTTCTTGCGGAGCAAGTTGTCCACTGCAAGGCGAAGTTAGACCCATTCAACAGTGCTGGTCCATATAAGTAACACCGTCCAGTTGTTCAGGGAAGCCGGGTGAATTTGCCACGGAAGCCACTCAGTTCCCTCTGCCGATATTTCAGTGCAGATCCAGCAGCGGGAAATACTGTGCACCTGAGCAAAAGTATGTGCCCAGGACAGAAAACTATTGCGTGCTGTTAGCCTGGGCGGTAGGACAAAGCGGATACTGAAACCATTAAAAGAAGATCTTTAACCCCAGGTAAAATACAGGCAATATGCCCATCTTGTGACAACAATGTGGCTGGTAAGAGTTTTGCCAGTGTCCGTGGCGTCTGGAACCAAGACCGCAACCAGCTTTCTACCAGATACCTTGATTGGATGGTTACACAATTAGGACCTGTTATGGTCTCACAGGCCAAAAGGGCTGCCTAAAGAGCAGCTAGCTATTTCTCTATAAGGCAATAGTGGGCTTCCGCCCGTTTTCACAATTGAGACCAGAAACAAATGGGCACGAGTCCCATGTTTCTGCCACAAGCCCTATCCAAACCCATTGTCATTCACTCACACCGTTAAAAGGAATGGTAGGGTGGTGTCAACCACCCAAAGGCTTTGGGCTTGAGCCACTGCCTGCTTGGTGGCTCGAAATGACTGTTCTAACTGTGGGGTCCAATCCCAAGTAGCACCTTGCCATATAAGGCAATGAAATGGGCGAGTTAAAGTGGCTAAATGAGGAATAAACACCCACCAATAGCCCAACAAACCCAAATCAGTCTTCAATTGCTTCACTGATTTTGGTCAGGGATATGCCTGTACCTTAACTATGACTGCCTCCGGCATAACCTTAGTCTTACATGACCAGACGACTCCCAAGAATTTGACAGGCAACCCAGGCCCTTGGACCTTGTCTTCGTTGACGGCCCAACCCCAGGTTTCTAGGACTTCTCATAGACTGGTGGCCGCAGTCTCGAGCTCTGAAACAGATTCCGAGGTTAGCATTATATTATCAATGTAATGGAACATATTCACCCCTGCTGGCTTCCGCCAGGTGGCCAAGTCCTGAGCCACCAGTCCCTGGCACAGGGTGGAACTGTGCAGATATACCTGGGGAATCACCAGGAAAGTCCATTGTCGTCCTTTCCATGTGAAGTCGAACTGCTCTTAATTTTCCGGCATGATAGCTATGGAGAAAAAGGCATTTGCCAAATCCACAACATAGAGATACTGTCCCAGTTCATGTGTGAGTTTGTCCATAAGATCCATAACATTGGGTCAAGCTGCATGCAACGGGGACATCACTTTGTTCATCTGTCGATAGTCCACAGTCATTCGCCAGGAGCCATGAGGCTTTCTCACTGGCCATATGTGAGAATTGTAAGGGCTGGGCATTGAGCAGATTACCTGGGGATCTTCAAGCCTGAGAAGGGTATGAAGAATCTCTTCCTGCCCTCCTGGTAGCCTATCTTGCTTTGTATGCACAACATGTGTAGCCTGGGGCAATACCAAGGGAGCGTGATGGGACACCCCCAAACAATAGCATTTACCACTCGTGTATGCAGGGGAAATTCTCCAACCGTCGTCAAAAGCGCCAGTCCATGCAGCACATCCACCTCTAGAATATCTTCGCTGATAGGGGAGATATCGACATTTTATTCTCGTGGGGGCAATCGCCCTATGCTCAAGGTTACATCTGCTTGTTTGACCCATATCAATTGGCCTCCATATCCATCCACGGTGGCAGTAGGAATGCTAAGGCGGTCCAGATTTTCATACAGCAACGTGCTATAAGCTCCAGTGTCCACAAGGTCTAATACCCACTGCACATTCTGTGGGGACCAGTAATAGCAAGTTCTACATGTGGCCTGCGGTCCCCCGATTCCCGCCTCAGCTGGGTACCTTGGCTAGAGTCCTAACCTGGGTAAAAATCAGTCAATCTCAACTCCCGAATTGGGAGTGTAGCAGCTGGCAGTGGAGTCATCTGCTGCTCAGGTTTCAGCGGCTTCAACAGAGCCAGCAGCACTCCCGTAGGCTGATGCTATGTTCTCTGCGCTACTCCCGCAGCTAATAGATCAAAACCCATCTGCTTTTGGCTGACTCACTGCAGCCTGAATGCCACCCTTTTGAGCTCCTTTATTCTTCGGTCGTTCTTTGGGTGGGGACTTCTTGGGGCCCTGTAGTGGCCTCAGCTGGCCGCCTTTTTCCTTTGCTTCACTTCTACATCTCCCAATCGAGCTAGGGCCGCTGTTACTTCATGCACCTGCCGATCTACATAGGGAGCCAAAAGAGCCGCCATAGTTCCCAAAGTTCCTAGGGGTCCTGACGCTAGGAAGCTGTCCTTCATCCTAGTAGTGGAAACTTCCTCATCAGGACAATTGTAATGTACCCGAAACATCATTTGTCGCATGCTCATCTCCAGTATGATTTGCACTAGGTCCGAGTACGTGGACCAGTAGCTCACAGTCTCAGGCAATGCACTGGCATCTGCCCAAACCGTTTGGGCTTCTGACTTTATCCAATTGATCAGGGAATGATTCCCTGCATCATGGTTGGTGTGGGCAGTATTTTGTAGCCTTTGCCTCAAGGATGGGTGTACTGTAATTCAGGCCAGTTGGGACATTTCAACAGGGGATAGCTCTGTTCCTTCCACCCCCTCATCCCATAATCTCAATAGCCAGCCCGGTACCGTTGCCCCAGTCGTTGTCCATACCTGCCTCGTCAGTTCCTGTAATTAAGTGGGCTAGTATGCAGTCATTGTGGTGTGCTGCCTGGCCTGGAGTCCCCCTGAGGCTGACCCCCTGGTCCCTTTCGCTGCTCCAGCTCAAACTTCCATTGCACTAAGGGGCGAGCCTGCAATATAGGTATCAAGCTGCCTGCCCTGGAGGAGTGTACAGACTCTTCTGAGCCCTGCGGTATACGTTCTGCAGCCACCAGGCGCACTTCCAGCGTTTCCTCCTGGTGCTGCAACTGGCATACCTCTTGAGCTTGCTCCTGCATCTCCCGGCTGGTCTGGCGCAGTGCTGCCAGAAACATACCTCTTGAGCTTGCTCCTGCATCTCCCGGCTGGTCTGGCGCAGTGCTACCCAGCCGGCCACCTTCCAGTGTGCCGTGGGAGCGTTCAGCTCGATAGATTCCAGGGCCTTCTTGATATCTTCAGGTGTTGACCTAATCTCGTCTCCGTCCTCCGGAGCTGTCCTTGTGACCCGATACATGGCCACTGGGTGCCATAGGGAGGTGGGAGGCTACGTTTCTTCCACCCGGGGACTCTCAGAGGTGCTGGGGGTAGAATTCACCTCATCCTGCGGGATACGCCAAATGTCATTGCCAAGGTTTGCAGGCAGGGCAGGTTTCGGCGGTGGTACCCCCAGTTGAAAAAACACACGCAGAGCCGACTTGGGGCACCATAAACACACCAGCAAGCAAGCTATTTTATTGCGCACCTGGGACTGTATGTACGTATTCAAACAAAAGTGGCATCTTGCTCAGTAGCAATTGTTAAGGTTTTCATGGTTACACAAGGCAGTACATGCGCAGTTAATGTCAGCCCCATGAATTCCTCATCCCCAGACATGGACTGATAAGACCAAGGTCAAGCCTGGGCAGAGGGCCTGGTTTTAACCCTTTACAGAGGGCTTAGTTTTAACCTTCTGGGCATAGACAATCCATCCCTATAGGGCCACTGCAGGGGACTTTGCCCATAATGTACATCCTTGAGCTCACAGACCAGAGCAGCAGTATAGGGAACAGCAAAATCCAGCCAGACTGCCAACATAAATTGCTAGGATCATTAGTATCCACTGCCAGGTGGATCCTAAGGATTTCCACCAAGTTCGAAGGGTCAGCACAGTGGTAGCATTTTGATAGAAGTGTAGGGGCACCCAAGCAGCAATGTGATTAGCAGCTGAGCGATGTGGTTTTATACATAACGGTATTTGTTTTCATGGTTTCGCTTCTTCTCCCACCATCCATCCCCACCCATTAGTCACTGCATAACCTATCAGAGGGGGTTGGTTATTCTGGTCTTTGCGGAGCAAGTTGTCCACTGCCCAATGAAGTGAGACCCATTCAACGGTGCTGGTCCATATACGTAACCCCATCAGTTGTTTAGGGAAGCCGGCTGAATCCGCCACAGAAGCCCCTCAGCTGCCTCCACCGGTATTTCCCTGCAGATCCAGCAGTGGAAATCGTTGTGCACCTGAGCAAAATTATGTGCCCAGGACAGAATACTATTGCGTGCTGTTAGCCTGGGCGGTAAGACAAAGAGGATACTGAAACCATTAAAAGAAGATCTTTACCCTCAGGTGAAATACAGGCAATATGTCCATCTTGTGACAACATTGTGGCTGGTAAGGGTTTTGACCCCATCCGTGGCGTCTGGAACCAAGACCGCAACCAGCTTTCTACCAGATACCTTGATTGGATGGTTACACGATTAGGACCTGTTATGGCCTCACAGGCAGAAAGGACAGCCTAAGGAGCAGCTAGCTATTTCTCTATAAGGGAATAGTGGGCTTCCGCCCGTTTCCACAATTGAGACCAGAAACAAATGGGCACTTTATGAGTCCCATGTTTCTGCCACAAGCCCTATCCAAACCCATTGTCATCCACTCACACCGTTAAAAGGAATGGTAGTGTGGTGTCAACCACTGAAAGGGTTTGGGCTTGAACCACTGCCTGCTCGATGGCTCGAAATGCCTGTTCTATCTCTGGGGTCCAATCCCAAGTAGCACCTTGCCATATCAGGCGATGCAAGGGGAGAGTTAATGTGGCTCAATGAGGAATCAACACCCAGCAATAGCCCAACAAACCCAAATCATTCTTCAATTGCTTCACTGAATTTGTTCAGGGATATGCCTGTACCTTAACTATGACTGCCTCAGGCATAACCTTAGTCTTACATGACCAGATGACTCCCAAGAATTTGACAGGCCACCCAGGCCCTTGGACCTTGTCTTCATTGACAACCCAACCCCAGGTGTCCAGGGCTTCTCATAGACTGTTGGCCGCAGTCTCAAGCTCTGCAAGAGATTCCGAGGTTAGCATTATATCATCAATGTAATGGAACATTGCACCCCTGCTGGCTTCCGCCAGGGCGCCATGTCCTGAGCCACCAGTCCCTGGCACAGGGTGGAACTGTGCAGATATCCCTGGAGAAGCAGCAGGAAAGTCCATTGTCGTCCTTTCCACTTGAAGTCGAACTGCTCTTGATTACCGGCACTATATCTATGGAGAAAAAGGCATTTGCCAAATCCACAACATAGTGATACTGTCCCAGTTCATGTGTGAGTTTGTGGATAAGATCCATGACATTGGGTCCAGCTGCATGCAACGGGGGCATCACTTTGTTCATCTGTCGATAGTCCACAGTCATTCGCCAGGAGCCATGAGGCTTTTTCACTGGTCATACGGGAGAATTGTAAGGGCTATTCATTGAACAGATTATCTGGGCTGCTTCAAGCCTGAGAAGGGTACGACCAATCTCTTCGTGCCCTCCTGGTAGCCTATCTTGCTCTGTATGCACAACATGGGTAGCCTGGGGCAATACCAAGGGGGCATGATGGGACACCCCCAAACAATAGTCTTTACCACTCGTGTACGCAGGTGAAATTCTCCCACCGTCATCAAAATCGCCAGTTCTTGGAGCACATCCACCGCTAGAATATCTTCGCTGATAGGGGAGATATCGACTTTTTATTCTCGTGGGGGCAATCGCCCTATGCTCAGGGTCACATCTGCTTGTTTGACCCATATCAACCAGCCTCCATATCCATCCACGGTGGCCATAGGGACGCTAAGGTGGTCCAGGTTTTCATACAGCACCGTGCTATCAGCTCCAGTGTCCACAAGGGCTAGTACCCACTTCACATTGTGTGGGGACCGGTAAATATCAAGTTCTATATGTGGCCTCCGGTCCCCCGGGTCCCGCCTCATCCGGGTACCTTGGCTATATCCTAGCCTGGGTAAAAATCAGTCAATCTCAACTCCCGAATTGGGAGTGTAGCAGCTGGCAGTGGAGTCGTCTGCTGCTCAGGTTTCAGCGGCTTCAACAGAGCCAGCAGCACTCCCGTAGGCTTATGCTATGTTCTCTGCGCTACTCCCGCAGCTAATAGATCAAAACCCGTCTGCTTTTGGCTCACTCTCACTGTAGCCTGAATGCCACCCTTTTGAGCTTCTTTATTCTTCCATCGTCCTTTGGGTGGGGACCTCTTGGGGCCCTGTAGTGGCCTCAGCTGGCCGCCTTTTTTCTTTTGCTTCACTTCTACATCCCCCAATCGAGCTGGGGCCGCTGTTACTTCATGCACCCGCCGATCTACATAGGGAGCCAGAAGAGCCGCCATAGTTCCCAAAGTTCCTGGGGGTCCTGACGCTAGGATGCGGTCCTTCATCCTAGTAGTGGAAAGTTCCTCATCAGGACAATTGTAATGTACCCGAAACATCATCTGTCACATGCTCATCTCCTGTATGATTTGCACTAGGTCCGAGGACGTGGACCAGTGGCTCACAGTCTTGGGCAATTCACTGGCATCTGCCCAATCCGTTCGGGCTGCTGCCTCTTTCCAATTGATCAGGGAATGATTCCCTGCATCATGGTTCATGTGGGCAGTATTTTGAGCCTTAGCCTCAAGAACTTGAGTACTGTAATGGAGACCAGTTGGTACATTTCAACAGGGGATAGCTCTGTTCCTTCCACCCCCTCATCCCATCATCTCAAAAGCCAGCCCAGTATCGTTTCCCCAGCCGTTGTCCATAGTTGCTTCGTCAGTTCCTGTAATTAAGTGGGCAAGTACGCAGTCATTGTCCTATCCTGCCTAGCCTGTGGATAAACCCCTGGCCCCTTTGCTTCTCCAGTTCAAACTTCATGTGCACTAGAATAGACAAATAGTCACATTTTGCTGGATGAAGTGTCCTGGAAATATCAATTATGGCCAATTGCTGTAATGTGTCATTCAATGCTGATTTTTTTTATTTATTTTCTGTTTGCATGATCTGTCCACGTCTGTTAGTGCGGTGTTTCAGTCTCCCACAATGATTGTGTAGTCATCAGTTTCTCCTTCCAAATCTGTTAGTAGTTTCTTTGTCTATTTTTGTGCATCCTGGTTAGGAGCATATATATTAATTAGTGTCAAGTATTATTGTTGTTGTATTGTGCCTTTTTTCATTACGTAACGTCCGTCTTTGTAATTTCCTATCCATCTTAACCTGAAGTTTATTTCATTCGGTAGAAGTATGGCAACTCCTTTTTTCTCTGGTTACCAATTGGTTGAAGTATTGTTTCCCATCCTTTCATTCTGAGTCTGTGTTTGTCCTTATGCCTGAGGTGTGTTACTTGGAGACAGCACAGAGATTGATTCTGTATTTTAATCTAGTCTGCTACTGTGTGTCTTTTTATTGGTGCGTTCAGCCCAGTAACAGTTAGAGTGATGATCGATATAAGAGGATTTCTTGTGACCATTACTTATTTCTTTGTTTGACTTGTTTTATTTTTGTTTCTTTCCCATTGCCCCAACCCTGTTCCATTTTTCCTGATGTTTTGTTTCAGGTTGAAGAGACTCCTTCAGTATTTCTTGGAGTGCTGGCCTTGCCCTGGCAATTTCCCTCAGCTTCTGTGTGTCTGAGAAGTACTTTATTCCACCTTCATATCTGAAAAATGATTTTGCTGGATAAATTATCCTTGGCTATAAGTTACTCTCTTTTCAGTTTCAGTATATTGGATTCAACCCACTTCTGGCTTGCTGCATTTCTGCCGAGGAATATGATGCCATCTTGATGGGTTTCCCTCTAAAAGTTATAGTTCTTTTTTCCCTGGCTGCCTTGGGAATTGACTCTTTCCCTTTAATTTTGGATATCTTTAGTACCATGTGTCTTGGAGAAGATCTGTTAAGGTCCCGGTATCTAGGGGACCTGTTTCCTTCTTGAACTTGGGGTTCCAGATATTTCCATAGGTTTAGAAAGTTCTCATCTACTATTTGTTTGAGTGTGCTCTCTGTAGAATGCTCTAACCCTTCTTCGATTATCCTGATGTTGTTTTCTCTCATGGAGTGAGATAGTTCTTGTAGAATTCTTTGAATCCTTTTGTTTCTATATTCCCCCACTTCCTCTTTCTTAGCTGTTTCCATGTTCTGATCTTCAATATCACTAATTATTTCCTCCATGTGGTTGGCCCTGTTTCCTATGGCAGTATTTAGTTTCTCACTTTTATTTTTTTTCAATTTTAACTCATTTATTTATATTTTTTTATTTATTGTATCATTTATCTCTCACATTTCTATGTAAATCTTCCTTAGGGTTTGAATTTCTTTGTTAAATTTTTCCTTTTGTTCATGGAGTTATTTTTATGTCATTCATTTCTGATTTTATGTTGTTTATCTCAACCATAGCGCTCTGCCAGTATGTTTTCCTTTGTCTCAGAGCCTTTAGAATTGCTACTTGAACTTCTCTGTCACTTATTCCAGAACCTTCTAGATCTAAGATGCTGTCTTGATAAATTTCCTGATCTTTTTGATGAGTTTTAGTTTTCAGGAATTCATCCTGTATGCTGGGTTCTTCCTCATTGACATGAGGGCGTTATGT
>PVJL010021337.1:0-10751 GCA_004026885.1 Lyroderma lyra
GACTCTTCTGGGCAGCACCCCCAAGGACATCCCACCCTGGTCTCTGAGATCAGGTCCTGGGATTGAGAAAACAGCCTCGTTCAGTCCCATCCACCTCAGATGTTCACTCCCACACACTAACACCCCTTTCCTTCCTCAAGTTCCAGGTAAGATGCAGGGGCTTCTTCAAGGCCAGCCTTCCACATTCCTCACAGCTGTTCTCTGCCCGGTCGGAGCTGGCAAAAGCGGGTGGGGAACTCCCCATGGGGCCTGGATGCCAGCCTCCTCCCTGTCTCCCGCCTTCACATATGCTGTTCCCTCTGCCTCCAACACCCTTCCCCTCCTGTTTTGGCCTGGTGAACTCACACGCGTCCTTCAGTTCTCAGCCGAAACAATCCTCCTTGGGGAGCCTCTGGGGTGCCTGGCCTGATTCCTACTCATGACTAACTGACAGAATGAATGAATGCATGAGCATTGAGACAGCTCAGCTCCCCCAAATGCCCATCTCTGCCCCTTCACACTGGGAGACTGCTGGGCCCTGCTTGGGTCCCCCCCTTTCTGTGCCACGTTTGAAAACTGGCCCCATAGAAAGGCAAGTTGAAGGCTCACCTCAGTTGTTTCTCTTCCCTCGGGGCTCAGTCCTGAGCTGCCTGTCACCCAATGGCTGACAACGATTATTGCACATCTTTTATCCAGATTGCCAGTTGCTTACAGCTAAAGAGCAAGTCAAGCGCCCGTTACACCATCGTGCCCAGATGCCCTCAAACCCTTAATTTTACAGATGCAGGAACTGAGGTCCAAAGATGAGAGTCTTGTCTGGCATAGTGGTTGCTAAAGTGTGTTCCAGAAAATACCAGTCATGCCACATGCCTGAGTGGTATCCTATTAAATAGGCAAAGAGAAGGAGGACAAGGAGGGGTTCTATGTTTTAAGGGAATCTTCGAAATTCTGGTTAAAAAAAATAAGTAGATTTCTTTTCTCTGTAAGACCTCTAAGGGCTTCCAACATGGCAATGTGCATTTTAAATCTCCGGGAGATGGGTGGCAATAGCAAGTTTCCCCACCGTCTTTCCCCGTGGAGAGCTCTGTTTCATGAAAACATCCCCAGGGGAATATAGTGCAATGTGGCGATTACGGGACAGGCTCTGGAGTCAGACAAGCCTCAGATCAAATCCCAGCTCTGCATGTGACCTTGGGGGATGGTACTTACTCTCTCTACATTTCCATTTTCACATATCAAGTGAAGATAAAAACTGTTAATCTCCAAGATGATGATGTAAATATTAAATAAGATAACATAAATCTACACAGCACCCGGCCCAGCACCTGGCACACAGTGAGCACCTGCCGGTGGCAGCTGTTAACATGATTAGTAGTTTCCAGGAAAGGGAGAGACCCCTGGAGTCCTGGGCAGCCAGGGCAGCTGGCTGACGTGAGGGGGCCCTTCTGTTCCTCTCTGCTGTAGGATCTTGGTCCAGGACCTGACAATTCCAAAGGGCAATACAACAAACACACAAGTACAAAGATTTCAAGAAAAAGGATTTCTGCTGGCTCGAAAAACTCAGAGGCAGAGGGGTCCAGTGCTCTTTGTCCAAACCATGCCACAGCTCCATAGGGGGCTCTCCAGGTGGAGAAAGGGGCAATGGAGGGGTTGAGGAATCCCACAGCTCGTTCTGGAGACCCCAAAGGGCCGGCAGTCCTGACCCACCCTCACAAATAGGCACGAATCATCTTGCAATGGCTGAAGACGAGCAAAAGTCCCACCTGGTTGAAGCCGGAGCTACAGCTGGGTGGCCTCCAGCTGAGCCTGAGCATGACACAAGATATTCCACAAAGACCACCAGAAGATGACAGGAGGGTGAACACTAATGTTGCCAAGAAGATGTATCCCTGCTCTCCTTGCCTATAAATTCCCATGGAACTTCACACATTAACTCACACACTCTCTCTCTTTCTCTCTCCTCCACAACCCCACCCCAAGGACCAGCTTGCCCACAGCTGGCAGCCCCTCAAAGGTAGGAAGAGAGGCAGGAAGGTGAGAGCCAACCCTCAGCCTCAAGCTTGCCACCCCCGGGCTCTCCCTCCAGCTCCCATGATTGTGGGACATCTTGTGCAAGTAACCACTAGATGGTGGATCAGCATGGAGGGCTGAAGGCCAGAGAAATAAACATTGGGTCTGGAGTCAGAGAGATGTGAATTCAAATTCAAGTCACTTGACCTCTATGGGCCTCATCTGAAAATGAAGATCCCCAGACCTTCCTCAAAGATGGGGTCCTGCCCCGATTCCCGTCCACCCTCCGATGACAGCAGGCCCCCGGTGACACAATCTAGCAGCATGCTATACTTTTCCTTCACTGTTAGCAATTATCTTACACTTTAAAGAAATACAACCTGTGATAATAGCTAACAATAGCTAACACACTGAGTGCTTTTATGTGCCTGGCATGATTCTTAAGTCATTTAATCCTTAAACTATCCCTAAAATGCAGGCACTGTTGTTATTCCCCTACCCAAATGAGAAAACTGAGGCCCAAAAGGGTCAAGTGACTTGCTCATTCAGTGGCAGCCTTAGGATGCAAACTCAGGCCCATCTGACCCTCAGGCCCTGTTGTCCACCCTGCTATCTGTTTCTCTCTTCCTGATACAGGGACATTTCTGGTGATGAAAGAACCTGACATTTATTTGACAAACCATTTGGCTGGAACCTACTGGCACCCACGGGGGTCAAGAGCACGGAATGGCCAGGGACCAGAAGGGTTTGAAGGTTTTCACAGGCAAGATTTCAAAGACAATTGAGGCGCATTCCAACATCCTGGGAACATCCCAGCTGGCTTCTTCACAGCCAGCCTGCCACCATTTACTCAGCGTGGTAAGTCCCTAAAATTTGCATACTGAGGATCAAATTCAACATGGCTTTCTGTTCTAAACCACAAAAATCTGGCCTATACTGTTAGGAAAAGAAATCAGAAAGTGGAGGATAGACTAATGTGGGAGCTGGAGAAATAAAGAGAAGGCACTCAGGTCCAGTCTCCTGAAAACACCTTGAGTTTCCCAGCTGTCAGTCAACTCTCCATGCATGTCCTGCACCCCACCTTCACGGCCCACTCCCTTCTCACCACCAGTCAAATCTTATCTGTCTCAGCCGAAACCCTGACCACCCTGCTCAAATCTTACCCACCTGACACATGACCACCCCTGCCCAAAGGCTGTATCTTCTCAAAACTCTGGCAGCACTCATTGTCCCCACTATCCTCATGGCAACTAGCCTGGTGCTGACTTTCCTGCATCTGTTTTGTCTCCCCAGCCAACCAGTGAATTCCTTGGGAGTGGAGCCCGCCGTTTCCTGCTTCTCTGTATCTCTCAACAGAACACAGCAGCAAGATATGCGCCCCCACCACCCACACCTCCCAGTCTCCCCAACACCTGCTAGAGTTTTCAGCCAAAACAGAACTCTCTGCGTCCTCCTCATGTGTCCCCCTCCGTGCATGTGCACATTCTGTTCCTCATCCATGAATGCCCTTTCCTTCCCTTCTGTGCCTGTCCAAACCCTACCCTTTCCTCAAGGCCTACCACGGATACAGTAGAATCAGCAATCTGCAACTCAGAAAAACCTGCATTTACCCAGTCAGGTGACTCTGCCTCTGAGCTTCTGTTTCCTCATTTGTAACCTGAAGAATTGATAATAGGTACTGTGCACAGCTATGGTGAAAATTTAATGAGGGAGATCACAAAGACCACACGATGAATAAGTTCATGTCAATGAATTTGAAAACTTAAATGAAATGGACAAATTCCTAGGCAAAATTAATTCATTAGAAGTGGTTTGAAAAAATAGGAAGCTTCGATAGTCCTTTACTCCTTTAAATAAATTGAATTAAAAGTTTACATATTTTTTTCCATAAAGAAAAAAACAGGAAAAGATTGTTTCATAGGTGAATTGCATCAAATTTTCAAGGAACCAATTATTCCAGTCTTCCATGATAAGGAAAAAAAGAGAAGAGACCTCAATGCAAAGCTAATAGAATTTTGATACCAAAAACCAAACAAGAATAGAACAAAAAAAAAAATTACAAGCCACTCCCACTCAGGAATACAGCTTTAAAATCCTTGACAATATTATAATTATACTGAATCCAACAAAACATAAAAGATATAATGCATCATGACCAAGTTGAATTTATCCCAGGACTTGAAGTTTATTTTAACATTAGAAAATCTAAAAATGTCACTCACTTCATTAACAAATTAAAGGGGAAAAAATAGAACAATAAGGCAGAAAAAAGAATTTGGTAAGTTTAATGCCCATTTAAAACAAAACCTCTTAGCAAATTAAGAAATGAAGGAAATTTGATCTAATAAAACATTTCTACTAAAAACTATAGCAAATTGCATTCTCAATGTTTAATGTTAGAAAGATTCCTTTTTTCTCTTTGTTAAATTTATTGGGATAAAAGTAAAATTATATAGGTTTCAAGAAGTATTTTTAAAATCAGGAAAATAAGGCAAGGATTCCTGCTATAACTGCTTCCATTCAACACATTCCAAGGTTCCAACCAGTGCTGTTCAGAAAGACAAGGAAAAAACAGTTAAGAAATGAGAAAAGAAGAAACAAAACTGTCAGTATACACAGATCCTTTGAGTGTACTCAGAAAATCTGAGAGATTCCACAGACTAATTGGAATTAATAAGACAGTTTATCAAGAAGTATGAATATAAGGTCTATATGCATACAGAAATAAACTACATTTCTTTATGCAAGCAACAATTAGAAATGTAATATTTTTAAAGTATTCCATTTGCACTGGAAAAACTGGATATCTATATATGAAAGAATGAAGTTGGACCCTTATCTAATACCATATAAAAAAATCAACTCAAAAGCAATCAAAGACCTAATGTAAGACCTAAAACTATAAAACTCATAGAAGAAAACATGGGGCAAAAGCATTAGATTTGGCAATGATTTCTTGGCTATCACACCAAAGGCACAGGCAACAAAAGAAAAAAGAAAGACAAATTGGACTTCATGAAAATTTTAAAATTTTGTACATCAGAAGACACTATCCACAAAATGAAACGACAACCCACAGAATGGGAGAAAACATATGCAAATCATATACCTGGTAAGGTATATGACCAGAATACAGAGAGAGAGAGCACGCTTAAAACTCAACAATAAAAAAATGAACAATGCAATTCAAAATGGGTTGGACAGACATTTCTCCAAAGGAGATGTACAGATGGCATATGCTCAACATCATATCATTCAACATTATGGATATGCAAATCAAAATTATGAAATACCACCTCACACCCATTAAAAAAAACAAAAGATGACAAGTATTGGTGGGGGTGTGGAGAAATTGGAACCCTCGTGCCCTGCTAGTGGGAACGTAAAGTGGTATGGCTTCTGTGAAAAACACGGCAGTTGCTCAAAAAATAGAGTTACCATAGGACCCAGCAGTTCCACTTCTGGGTCTATACCCAAAAAAAACTGAAAGCAGAGTCTTGAAGAGATATTTGTATACCCATGTTCATAGCAGCATTATTCACAAAGCTAAACATGGAAGCCACATAAGCGTCCATCAACAGATGAATGGATAAGGAAAATGTGGTATATCCACACAATGGAATATTATTCAGCCTTAAAAAGGAAGGAAATTTTGAAAGACAGCAAGATGGAGGGACCTTGAGGACATTAATGTGAGGGAAATAAGCTAGTCACAAAAAGAGCAATACTGTAGTTATCTGAGATAACTAGAGTAGTCAAAAGGATAAAGTCAGAGGGTGGAATGGGGGCCTGCCAGAGGCTGGGAAGAAGCGGGGCGGCCTTCTTGTTTAATGAGTTCAGCTTCCATTTTACAAGATGAAAAGAGTTATGTGGATGGGTGGGGGTGATGGCTACCCAACATTGCCAATGTTTTTAATACCACTGAACTGTACCCTTAAAAATGGTTAACATGGTAAATTTTATGTTAGGTGTATTTTAGCACACACGACAACAACAAAATGTACCATTTGCAATGGAAATAAAAAATATAAGCGTCTGGAGGGTATACCTAACAAAAGATGTACACGATTTTATGGAGACAATTAGTGAAAAACATTCAAGACCTAAATAAATGGGGTGATATATATTATATTCATAAATGGAAAGACAATTTCATAAGATGTCAGTGTTCCCCAAATTGATCCAACACAAATCCATTCAACAAAGTTTTCCAAGGAACTTGAGAAGATCATTCTAAAATTTGTAAGACAGGGAGTTCCCTGGTGGTGTAGTGGCTAAGGCTTCAGCGCTGTCAACGCTGCGGCCTGGGTTCGATTCCCAGCCAGGGAACTACCCACATAAAAAATAATAATAGGCTCTTGAGCCACTCTCCTTGCTTGAGCTCGCTCCTACCTCTTTGGAGTGTACTTTCTCTCCAATAAACTATCTCTTTGTTTCACCTCTAAATAATAATAATAAAATTTATAAGACAGAATAAGAGCAAAAATAGCCAAGACATCTAGATGAACAACAAAGTTGAGAGGTCTTAATGTTTCAGATATCAAGACTTAGATAATTATAGAAATGAGAGAAAGCAGTGTCGGCACAGGAATCACCAAATCAACCAATGAGAGAGAACAGGGAGTCAAAACACAATCCACATAAAATTGTGTATGGAAATGTGATGTATGACAAGGATGACACTGCAAATTAGTAGTGAAATACTGAGCTATGATACCTGATGCTGGGACAGTTGCTTTTCCTTATAGAAAAAATAAAATAAAATTCTGAATTCAGATCACACATAAAAAATCAGTTACAGATGAATGAAGATATAAATGTGAAATGCAAAATATTAAAAGATTTAGAAAAAAGTAAAAAATATTATATGACCTTGCATAAGAAAGAATTCTTTAAGAAAACACAAAAAGTAGAAATCTAAAAAGAAAAAGATGGATGAATTTGAATAAATTGAAATAAAAACCTGTTCCTCCAAAGACACTTATAAATAGCCAGCAGAGATGAGTCACAAATTGAGAAGATATTTGCAATTCATAAGTCACAAATGATTATCATCCTCAATATATAAAGAACTTCTAAAAAACACTAAGAAAGCCACAGAAGAACCAGCAGAAAATTATGTAAAAGACATGAACAAGCATTTCATGGAAGAAGCAACTGAAATATGTTCAACCTTATTAGTAATCAGAGAAATGCACATTGAGACTATAGAAAATTACCATTTTATGCAAACTACTTTGAGAAAAGTGAAGAAAGCTGGCAAATTCCGATCTTGACGTAACTCTCCTACACTGCTGCTGGGAGCAAACACAGGCAAAGGCACTTGGGAAAACAATCTCCCACTGTCTTGTAAAGTGGCACACACTCCATAATCCAGCAGTTCAACTTCTAGAGCCTCCTGTGCAGGTGCATCTGGAGATTCATTTCAGCATTTCACAGTGACCTCATTTGTAATAACAAGAAAATTGGAAACAAAGCAAACGTCCATGGGTGGCAGAAAGGAATAAATTGTAATATATTCAAGCAAAAGAAAACTATACATCAGAGAAAATAAATGAATGACAGCAAAAACCCCTACCTGGGTAAATGTTAGAAATACGATGTGGAGTTGAAAAATGTAGAGTGTGATTTCATGTGGATAAAGCTCAAAAGCGAGCAAAATTCTACAATGTACTGTTTGGGGATACATGCACACATGGTAAAACTACCCCCCAAAAGGCAACGAAGTTATAAACACAAGTGTCGGGTGAATATTACATCTATGAGGGAGGTAATTCACCAGTGGTGTTCACCAGGGTTTGTCATATTATTATGACTTTATGATCTTCATAAATATTGTATTTTCTTTTGTATAAATAAGCACTAAATAGAACTAAAAAGATGTGTGGAGTGATTTATGACAAGCCCCTAGCACATACTCTTCCTGCATACCAGGCACAGCACTAATGATGTACATGCATAATCTCATTTAGTCTTAAGGCAGCCTCCATCAGCAAAGATGATATTTATCCCATTTTATGTACAAGGAAGCAGAGATCCAGAGAGGTTAAGCAACTTGTCCCAGGTCACACAGCAATGGGGACCTGATATGCAAACCTCTGTCTTACTTCCAAGCAATCCCTCTTAGCCACTGGTCTCCTGCCTCTTGCATAGCAGGCACTCCATTAGCCAGGAGACTGCTCTGATCTCCTCTGATTACACAGCATCGCACCCTCTTCTGAGTCCTCGGAGCACTTCCCACAATTAACACGAGCGACCTCATATTCCTCCTGGATGAGTGTTAAGTCCTCCATTTTCCTAAAGCTCCTTCAGTACAAAGGTCATTTCCAGGGCCAGTGCTGGTACCCAGTAGTTGCACAATAGATGCTTCAATTTTGGTTCAGGTGTTACAGAACTCATCTGATGTGGGGCACCCTGGAGCCACAAGGAAGGGGGCTGAAGGCCAGGCACTCACCCCGGGGGCTGTAGCCGTGGGTGTCCATGAAGGAGAGGCCCAGCCGCTCATCCTCCTGCAGGGTGCTCTGGTCTGTGAAGCTCCGGTCCACGGCACTCATCATGTGTGTCTTCTCCTGCCGGTAGTTGACGGTTGCCTTGGTCATGTTCACCGGCTTCCTGTAGCGGGTGTTAACAGGAGATATGGGTGCTGAGCTGGGCACAACAGTGCTCAGAGGTGGATGGGAAGCCCAGCAATCAGGGCCTTGAGGCCAGGAGCCACTCTAGAAGCATCTCTGGATGCTGAGGGGCTCTGCCTCTATCCTTCACTCACCAGACCCAGAGAGCTGCTGCCTCCCCATTGAAGAGACGGCACAGGGTCCCTCTAGGGATATTGCTAAGAGGAAGGGATGAAGCAGTGATGGCCTTGGGCTGGGACCTAGCCCCAAAGGCTCAGGAAACAGGAGGAAAAGTCACTCTAAGCCTGGTGTCACAGCAGTTACCACACCCCAACCTAGGAAGATAGCTATCCCCACTCTAGCCCCAGCATGCCCCCTACCCATTACACTTGCCCCCTGTCCTCACCAGACACCTGCCCTGAGAACTCCTTTTGGAATGGACCACACGCTTCCTTCTTGGCAAAGGGTCTGGCCAGTGCTTAGTCAGTGCTCAGCAGTCCTCCCCTGGGTTCAGAATAAATTCCAACCATGGCTGCTTCTTACCATCCCGAACTTGAGCCCCCAGGATGGTCCCACCATCGGCCACACTAGACTTGTACAGAGATCCACAGAGGGTCCATACCCCTGCCACTGCCCACCAGTCTGTCCAACTGCTAGAAGCAGCAGAGGAAAAGACAAGAGGCTACATCCCTCGAGAGAGGGCAGAGCTCCTGGAGAGGCCCCTGCACGGGCCTGGCCTCCAGCCCAGCTTTACAGATGACTACAGCAGTTCGTGATTCCAGGAAACTAGGAGGAAAGGGGGAGGGAGAATAGGGCATGGGGAGGCAAGAGGCACAGCTCCATGACCTAGGCAACAGGTCAAGGGGAAACGACTTGGGACCCATTGAGACTGGAAAAGATCAGGGGCCCAATCACAGGGAAGGCTTGAGACAGGAGAACCATTCACTTGCTCAGCTCTATTAAGTGCAGGATGTGAGGGAGACCAGAGAAAGGGCTTCCAGGTTATAAAAGCTCAAGAACACTGATCATCATGGGGATGAAGAGGCCAATGAAGGGATCTTCTCAGGCCAGCAAACTCCAATCAGCCTGTCCTGGCTCAAGAACTGCCAGGGCAGGGGGCAGGATGGCCTCTGGTACCCCTTCCGCCAAGACCATGATGTCCTTCCTGTGCTAAGAAGATGGCTTTCAAACCAATGCTGCTGTGCACTGAAGTGGGCACAGCCTTCTCAGACTGGGCAAGAGACAGCTCAACAGGAACAATGCTCCTACTCCCAGCCAACCCCACAGGCGCTGGGCCCAGGGCAGAGCCAAAGTCCCATTTCGGGGCAGGTGAGGAGAAGCCTCTGTGGCTGTGACCTTGACCATCAACATAAGAGAGAAGGTGGAAGAGGAAGGAGGGAAGGAAAGGGAGGTGAGGAGAGAAAAAGAGAGGCAAGAGAATTAGGAGGCTACAGAGAAGGAGGAGAGGGAAGGGACAGAGAGAGGGAGGGACAGGTCAGACACCAGCAAACCACAGAGAAGACAGACAGACGACCATGGACAGAGGACAGCCGGTCCAGCTGGCTGCACAATGGTGCCCAAGGAGGCCCCGTCAGAGCGGACACTGTCTAGAAGGCAGTCCCCAGGGGGGAACCCCAGGGCCCTGCTCCCACCCAGGCCTCCTGGCTGCTTGGAAGAAGAACCACAGACACCACCTGACCAGCCCCACAGACGACAGAACCGGGGAGGGACACAACACTGCCGGCCTCCGGCTGGTCTCAGGGTGAGATGAAGCAGGTGGGATGTAATACGGGCACGTGCAAAAGTTCTGCATTTAGGTGCAAAATCAACTGCACAGGTAGAGAGGGCGGGGGACCTGCCCTGTCAGCAGTTCCTGTAAGAGCCGAGCTGGAGGCTCCACGTCAGCTGACGGGCTGTGGTTGCTGGAAGAGCTAGTGTGACATTGGGTGAGGTCGATGCAAGCAAAGGGTCCAGGGAGGAGGAGGGGAGAGACCACCATCCTCTGGGCTGGCCCCGGGCCACGTGAGCCTACTCTGCCTGCAAGGAGGGAGAACGAGCAAGGGTGGGGGAATGTTCCAGAAGGCTTGCAGAGTCAGAGAAGACAGAGGCAGAAGACAGAGTAGCATCAGGAGGCCATGGAGTCAGACGGGG
>PVJL010021338.1:0-10743 GCA_004026885.1 Lyroderma lyra
GTTGACAATGCACTGTGGAATTGTATGCCTGAAACCTATGTAATCCTTGCTAACAGATGTCACCCCAATAAGTCTAACAATAAAAATGAATTAAAAAAAAAAAACACTAAATAAAATAGGTATAGAAGGAAAGTATCTCAACATAATAAAGGCCATATATGAGAGACCCTCGGCTAACATCATACTGAATGGGGAAAAGTTGAAGCTTATTCCCCTCAAATCAGGAACAAGACAGGGATGCCCCCTGTCACCACTGTTATTTAATATAGTACTGAAAGTTCTAGCCACAGCAATCAGGCAAGAGAACGGAATCAAAGGTATCCAAATTGGGAAAGAAGAGGTCAAATTGTCACTATTTTATATAAAAAATTCCAAAGATTCCACCAGGAAACTATTAGAAACAATTAACGAATATAGTAAAATTGCATGATACAAAATCAATGTACAAAAATCAACAGCATTCCTTTATACAAACAATGAATCCTCAGAAAAAGAAATGAGGGAGTCAATTCCTTTTGCTATCACAACAAAAAGAATGAAATACCTGGGAATTAACTTAACAAAGAATGTGACAGACTTATACATGGAAAACTATAAGACACTTTTGAAAGAAATTGGAACAGACTTTAAGAGGTGGAAAAATATCCCTTGTTCATGGATAGGAAGACTTAACATTGTTAAAATGGCCATTCTGCCCAAAGCAATCTACAGATTTAATGCAATACCCATCAAAATCCCACAATCATACTTTCGTAAAATAGATAAGGATTAGATTTATATGGAACCATAAAAGACCTTGAATTGCCAAATCAATACTATATAAAAAGAATAAGGCTGGTGGCATTACACTTCCTGACTTCTATTTATATTACAAAGCATCAACAGTCAAAACAGCTTGGTACTAGCAGAAGAACAGAAATATAGACCAATGGAATAGAACTGAAAACCCACAAATTTATGGACAAATAATTTTTGATAAAGGATCAAAAAACATACAATGGGGAAAAGACAGCCTGTTTAGTAGGTTGTGCTGGGAAAACTGGAAAAACATATGCGAAAGAATGAACCTGAGCTGTGAACTCTCTCCATATACAAAAATTAACTCAAAATGGATTAAAGACCTTCATATAAGACTTGCAACAATAAACTGTATAGAAGAAGACATTGGTACTAAACTTATAGATCTAGGACTCAAGGAAGACTTCATGAACCTGTCCTCAAAGGCAAGGGAAGTAAAAGCAAAAATAAATGAATGGGACTATATCAAACTAAAAAGCTTCTGCACAGTAAAAGAAACCATCAACAAGGCAAAGAGACAGCCAACTGAATGGGAGAAAATATTTGCAAATAATGCATCAGATAAGGGTCTAATATCTAAAATATATAAAGAACTAATAAGACTTAACAACAAAAGAACAAACAACCCAATTGAAAAGTGGGCAGAACTAAACAGACACTTCTCCCACGAAGCAATACAAATGGCCAGGAGACATACGAAAAAATGCTCATCCTCTTTAGCTATCAGGGAAATGCAAATCAAAACCACAATGAGATACCACCTCACACCTGTGAGAATGTCTATTATCAACAAAACAAGGAATAACAAGTGCTGGAGAGGATGTGGAGAAAAAGGAACTCTGGCACACAGCTGGTGGGAGTGCAAACTGGTACAACCACTGTGGAAGGCAGTGTGGGGGTTCCTCAGAAAATTGGGAATGGAGTTACCCTTTGACCCAGCAATCCCCCTTCTGGGGGTCTACCCAAAAGACTTGAAAACCTTTGTCCGCCAAGACTTATGTACCCCAATGTTCATCACAGCGCTGTTCACAATGGCCAAAACATGGAAACAACCAAAGTGCCCTGCGACAGATGACTGATAAAGAAGCTGTGGTACATATACACAGTGGAATATTACTCAACTATAAGAAAAGATGAAATATTGCCATTTGCAACAAAATGGATGGACCTGGAGATCATCATGCTGAGTGAAATAAGCCAGACAGAAAAAACAAAGAACTGTATGACTTCACTCATATGCGGAATATAAAACTGAAAGCAAAGAAAAAAGAAATGAACAAACAAATAATCCATGGACACAATCAATAGTTTAATGTTTATTTGGGGATGAGTAGGATAGGGAGGGGAGAAAGGGGAGTGGGTGGGAGAGGATGGGGGGAAGCTTAATATAAGGTGATGGAAAGAGAAGTCACATTAGGTGGTAAACTTATTATACATCAAGCTGACAATGCACTGTAGAATTGTATGCCTGAAACCTATGTAATCCATGCTAACAGATGTCACCCCAATAAGTCTAACAATAAAAATGAATTTAAAATAATAATAATAATAATAATAATAATAATAATAATAATGTAGGGACCTGAAAAAAATAATAAATAGAAAAAAAATAATAAAAATCTTGTAAGAAGGAACCCAAAGTGTAGAGTAAGTAATGAAAAAGAGGAAAACAGCCAACTCTATATCTTCATGTAGGAAAATAAGCAAGTGGGAGTTGGTTTAATAATGGGAAGTGTCAGGGGACTCAACGAGGCAGTGCCTTGAATAAATGAGGTAGAATTATCAGCACAAGTTCACCGACCATGGGGGCTGCAGAAAAGGCTACTATAGCCTAACTCTTGTGCTTGGATTTACAGTCATCTTCCCCATCTACTACCTGCTCTTATCCTTCTCATATTCCTCCCATATAATCATTCTCCTAAGTTTTATGTTTTTTTTACTGTAGTAAAATACATGTAATATAAACTTCACTATTTTTTATTTGTTATGTATTAAATTTATTGGGGTGACATTGGTTAGTAAAATTATATAGGTTTCAAGTGCATATTTCTATAATACATCACCTATATATTGCACTGTGTGCTCACCATTTTAAAGTGTACACTTCAGTGACATTTAGCACATTTACCTTGTTGTGCAACCATCACCATTATTTAATTCCATATTTTCATCACCCCAAAAGGACACTTTATACACATTAAGCAATCACTTCCCATCCTCCCTCTTCCTTCAGCCCCGGGCAAACACTAATCTGCTTTCTGTCTCTATGGATTTACCTATTCTGCACCTTTCATGGAAATGGAATCATATAACATATGGTCTTTTGTGTCTGATTGGTTTCACATAGCATGATCATTCCCAGACTCATCTATATTGTTGCATGTATCAGCATTTCTATTTATGGCTAAATAACATTACATTGTATGGAATACCACTTTTATTTATTCATTGGTTTATGGACGCTAAGGTTGTTTTCACATTTTAGCTATTGAGAATAACATTGCTATGGAAATTCTTGTATTAGGTTTTGTTTGAATACTTGCTTTTCAATTCTCCTAAGTATATACCTAGGAGTTGAATTGCTAGATTTTATGATAATTTTATGTTGAACTAACTGAGGAACACCAAAATGTTTGAGAGGGTGCCAACATGCTGATGTGTTTCTCTACCAAAGTTGGAAGAGATGGAAATAAGTTAATTTAGCTATGTCATGAAGGACTGGATCTACATGCAAAGAATATAATGACTTATTTCATTTTTTAAAATTTATTGGGATGACATTGGCTACTAAAAATTACATAAGTCCCAAGTGTACAATTCTACATCATCTCTTCTATGTGTTGTATTATGTGTTCATCACCTAAAGTCAGTTTTTTTTAATACCACATATTTGTGTCCCTGTCCCTTCTCCTACACACACTTCCCCCCTTACCCTCAGGTAACTACTAAATTATTGACTGTGTTTATGAGTTTTGTTTCTTTGTTGCTTTGATTTTATGTTAACAATCAAACTAAATTTCTCCATCCCTTTCCTTTATTTTACCCACTCTTCCATTCCTCCTCCCATCTTAAAGAAGTCCCTCTAACATTCTTTGAGTACTGATTTGGTGATTATCTATTTCTTTAGCTTTTTCTTATCTGAGAAGCTCTTTATCTGTCCTTCAATTTTGAAAGCTAGCCTTGCTGGATAAATTAGTATTGGTTGTAGATCCTTGGTTTTCAGCATGTTGAATATTTTCGGTCAATCTTTTCTGACCTGTAAAGTTTCTGGTGAGAAATCAGCAGAGAGTCAAATGGGTGTCCCTTTATAAGTTATTACTTGAATTTCTCTTGCTGTTTTTAGAATTTTCTCTTTTTCTTTAACTTTTGCCATTTCAATTATGATGTGTCTCGGTGTGTTCTTGTTTGGGATCATCTTGTTTGGGATTATCTTGTTTGGGACTCTGTGTGCATCCTGGACTTGTATGTCTATTTCCTTCACCAGGTTAGGAAAATTTCCAGTCATTATTTCTTCAAATAGTTTATTGATCCCTTGTATTTCCTCTGTCCCTTCTGGCACACCTATTATTCTGATAGTTTTACATTTAATATAGTCCCAGAGGAATCTCAATACATTCTCATTTTATTGGATATTACTTTCTGACTGTTCTTTCTTGGTGTTTTCTGGTGGCTTTTACTGCAAATCACTGCTTTATACTTCTATTTTTTATCTAGTTTAGTGACTTTTATTCCATTCTTCATTTCAGTTATTGTAGTCATTATCTCTCTGTGGTCCTTTATAAGGGTTTATAAATCTTCTTTAATGCTTACTATCTCTCTGTTGAAATTATCATTCAATTCCTTAAGCATTTTTATCATTGTTGCTTTGAGCTCTGTTTCTGATGGGTCATCTGTCCCTATCTCTTTGCTTTAAGCTGCCTTTTTCTGTTTTCTCATTTTGGCAGTTTCTCTGGACCTTTGCTACAGTTTTTTTGGTGTTTACTGGTAATACTGGGCAGGGTGAGATCTGTGGGAATGGGGCATTTGTGGCTTTGTTTCTTCCTGTGCTCCTGGGTTGTGCAGGGAGTTTGGTTGTGACTGGGACTTTCTGTGATTAGTTTGCCCTGCACACGGACTCTGCCCTGTGCCTTGGAGTGAGCTGTCCTGCATGCTGATCTTTCAGATGATGCTGCCTGTGGGCTTAGAAACACATGCAGAGCCCCTTCTCTCCTTCTCCTTCCCAGCCAAAGCACTGTGCTACATCTCCTCACCACTCAGTCTCTCCTCCTCCTCTGGGAACCAGACTGAAGTCTGGCTGCTGCATTTTGTGGATTTGTCCTGGGCCAAAGTGAGATGGTTGTGGTATCTCACACCCTGCTTCTGGGCCCCTTTTCCTCTGTCCTGTGGACCAAGTGAGGCCCAGAGCTCTCCCTTGCTGCCTTCTTCCCCCTTCCTCCCCCAGTGGTAGAGTTCTTAAGTTTTGACCCATGTGTGGCTCTTCCTCTTTTTTTCTCTTTTGTTTAACCCTTACCTGCATACAGGTACCTTAATGTGACAAGTGGGTTTTTTTTAGCTGTGATTGTGTATTGTGTAGAGGGTCCTTGGTTGAGGTATTGGTGTTTTATTCATTGTTATCTCCAGAGAAGTTTTTCTTTGGTCCCTCGCACACTGCCATTTTGTTACCATCTCTATCAATTATTTGATGTTTAAAGAGTCTTAAAAATGTTCAGCAAGTCTCTTTAAATGTGGGGTAAGATAATAACATGCCTGGAATCACTAGGATGAGATAATGGAAATAAGAAAATAACTCTTAAGATTTAATTTTCTATATACTATCTATGTTCAGGAATGGTACTAAATAAAAGTAAATTAATAAAAGTCATTGGTACCACAGGTACTTAATTCTACAAAGGTAAACAAAGGACAAAGAAGATCAAGCCATCAAGTCAATCCTCTGCTTCGTAGACCTTCCAAAGTTTCAGGGCCCTTTCTACACTCAGTTATCCAATTGGAACACACTTGTTTTAGGTTTGTTCACAAACTTCAATGAAACCAATAAATGTAATTGTAGACAATCAGAAAGATTTTTTTCTATAACTATAATTTTATTTTTATATATCTAATCAGAGTGAATTTAAAATCATTTTTAGTTCTTCATTGCTTGAGCAAGGAGAAGTCTCTTATTTATTAACTCATAGAGCATTTATTGAGTACCTAGTATATAGAGAGTTTGGGGGACAGAACTATTAATTAAAAAATGATCCTATAGCTTTAATAATTTTGTTTTCTTTACAAATCTTCATAACATGCACACATACACACACACTCACCCCACATAATTCCAAATAGAATTCCAGGTAGGTCTCCTGTTAAAATCTTTAGACTTCTCATCTGTGTCTTATTTCCACTTTATTTTCTTCCCTAAGATAATTAAGAATATAGGGCAGTGGAGAGAAGAAGATTTTAGAGAGAAAAGTAGCCCCTATAAACATCCTTAATATTTTACATAAGGGGAACAATCCAAAGTGTCATTATTCTTGAATAAATTTACTAAATGCAAAATAATGATAAATCAAAATTTTAGAAATGTTTTGGTTGAAATAATTTTATATTTGCAGAAAAGTTACAAACTAGTACAGAGAGTACGTATACTCTTTGTCTAGCTTCTTCTAATATAAACAATTTAAATGACCAAAAGCAAGAAATTAGTATGAAGACAATACTATTGACTAAATTACTGATCTTTTTGAAATTTCATTAATTTTTTCTCTTAATGTCCCTTTTATATTCTAGGATCCAACCCAAGATCTCATATTGCATTTAATTCGTCTTTTCTTGGCTTTCATGATAAGTACTTTTGATAAGTACTAGTCAGTTATTTAGAAGAACTTCTCTCACTTTGGATTTTTCTAATGTTTTATCATGATTAGATTGAGGTTGCGCAATTTTTGCATATTATTCTTGAACAGAACACTGTTACATCTTTGTCACTGCTTCATATCAGAGAATACCTGGTGTTGATATGTCCTGTTTCTGGTGATGTTAATTAACCTTGATCTCTTGATTAAGGTGGTGTCCACCAGGTTTCTCCACTTACATAAAGTTACTTTTTTTCTTTTCTAACTGATGAATATCTTTGGTTAGGTACTTTGAAACTGTTAATGTCTTCCTTTTCCTCAATCTTTCGCCCACTCATTTTAGCATCCATTGGTGGGATCTTATATGCAACAATTACTACTGCGATGTTTGCCTCATTGGATTTTTTAAATCCTCTTCATTTTGCCTATATTTGTTTATTTAAAAAGCTTCCCCTTCTCCATATTTTTATATATTCAATTATTTATATAAATATGGTTCATGGAAGTTTATTTTATGGGTTATAATCTAGTACCATCATTATTTATTTTATGGTTTAAATTGAGTTTTTGGTTTTTGGGAACTGCTTTCATTTGGCTCCAATGTTCTTTTGACATAGCCCATTATTTTTTAATACTTCTTTATTTTCTGTGATCATAAGATATTCTCTATATATTGCCCTTCCCCAGGCCTGGAGTTAACCACTTATTCAAGGAGTCCTGGTTTGCTTTGTTGACAAATGGTATTTAGTAATTAAGATCTGGGTTCTAGGTGTGCTTATTGCTCTGGCCATTGTTCCTAGGTCCTCTCAGTAGGAACATGTACATGTAATAACCCATATATGTGCATACACATACACTTATTTCTAATCTACCTATAAGCATGTATATTCTAAATCATGAGTTAATACTGACACCTCTAATTCCAATCCACTATGAGTTTTAATTCGAGCCTTTCCCCTTGTTTTATTTACAAGTTCTTTCTCAGTGAAAAGCGTTTTCTAGAGGCGACCTGAATTCCTTGGCTCATGTCCCCTTCCTCCCTCTTTAAGCCAGTAGTGTAACATCTTCATGTCCCTGACTCTCTAGCCTCTGTCTTACACTTATAAGGACCCTTGTGATTACATTGGACCCAACTGAATAATCCCAGGTAACCTCCCCATCTCAAAATCCTGTAGTTGATCACTTATGCAAAGTCCGCTTTTGCCATGTAAAGTAATATAGCCACAGGTTCAGGACATGGACTTCTTTGGGAGTGGGGGGATTATTCTGCCTACCACAGGTACTTATTATTTCCCATATCTTGCTATTACAAATAGTGCTACAAGGAACAACCTCTTGTATTGTTGAAAGTCTATTCTCAAGGTAGATTTCCAGAAGTGGGATTGCTGGGTCAAAGGCAGGTGTCTTTGTCTTAATAGTTTTGTTACATATTGCCACATTTTCCTCTGAAAAGTTGTATCAATTTGAGAATGCCTATTTCCCAAATCTCACCAACAGATTTTGTCTGCTCTTTAATTTTTGCCACTCTGATGAGTAAGAAATGGTAACCCCATCTTGCTTTTATTTCCATTCTTTCAACATGAGTAAATTTGAACATTTTCTCAGATGTTTGAGGGCCATTTATACATCTTGTTTTTGTGAATTGTCTGTTCATTGGTTTTCTTGTCCACTGTTTATCAGTTTTAAGAGTTCTTTATACATTAAGGATATTGACCTCTTGTCTGTGGAATATATTGCCTATATTTTCTCCCAAATTGTCATTTGTCTTTGACTTTGTTTATGATGTGATTTTTCCATGAAAAAAATTAAAAATCTGTATGTATTCAAATTAACATCCTTTATTTCATTGCCTATGCATTTTGAGTCTTTATTTAGAAAGCCTTTCCCTATACCAAAGTTGAAAATGTAGTCACCATATTTCCCTATGCTACTTGTATAGCTTCCTTTACTTACCTTTAGATCTCTAATTCATTTTGGAGTTTGTTCTTATATATGGTGTGAGATATGGATTTAATTTTATCTTTTTCCCAAATGGCTATTTAGTAGTACATACAACATTTATTAAAATGTCCATCTTTACCTTCAGTGATTTCACACATCACCTTTACTAAGCTTGTATATGTACTTGGGTCTGTCTCTAGATGTGCGATTTAACTGGCCTTTTTGTCTCTTCTTATACCAGTATAGACTATTGTAATTATAGATGCTTTTGAATATGTTTTCATGCCTAACTGAGCTACCAATTAACATTGTAATTTATCTTTTTAGTGCTGATTACATTTGCTTTTTCATAGAAACTTTAGTTGAACTTATACAACTCTACAAAATAGTTGGTTGATATTTTTATTGGGATTGTGTTTATTGACAAGTTTATTTAGGAAGAGCTGTTGAATCATTCCATCCAAGAACAAGGGAAGTTTTTTATATGTTTGAGGAGTTCATAAATGAATTACAGACTAAACCATTGTGTGTGCATTTGTGTGTGTGTGTGTGTGTGTGTGTGTGTGTATGTGTGTGTGTTGAAAAAGGAAATTTTAAGTTAAAGTTTCCTGTAAATGATTATAAAAATATTCTTGCAGTTGAAGTCCCTGCATATGTGGCAAGGGACTGTTAGCACTGCATATGATGGAGGGGCTTCTTACTCTGCAGTGTGCAAGACTGAAGAGTAGGAAGAGAAAGAATCGCAGAACTTCCAGGCAGGTGGCACAATGGGAAATCTAGAAGGGAGAACCAGGCCCCAGACTGCTGCCTCCTGGATTTAAAGCCAGGGTATAGCTACTGAGGACTATGGATTCATTCTCCTTGTGCAATGGGAGGGTCACAGGCAGACACACCTGGGACCAACCCTCCTTCCATCACTTACTGGTTGTATGACCTTGAATAAATGACACATGCTCTCTGAGCCTCAGCTTCACCATTTAGATTGGGAGAAGCATACCCAAGGACTAGCTTGTATGGCAAAGGGGATGCTCAATACATCTTTTCTTTTTTCCCCCATTTGTCTCCTTCCCTCTTTTTTACTTGCTCATAGTCACTACTTTATTCTTTCTCTCACCTCTAATTTCATTCTCCATTTTTCATTCATCATCATTTTTTATATTTTCCCATCTCTGTATCTTCAATTCTATGGTCAGGAATATGCTTTTCTAGATCCCTTTCCCCTCTGCCTCGCAGGATGTTTAGCACTTTAAATAATCAATCCTGGGAATGGGCCCAGCGGGCCAATTAGCCTGTCAGCCCTACAGCTTCTCATCAGCACTCCCGATCCCATTGGAAAGGCTCAGCCCTGAGACATTGAGAGACATATGCAAGTGTTCCCTCTATACCATGGCAGAACCTCAGTCATTCCAAAGGTCCCTACAACCTGACCCAGAAGACATAGATCTATTCCTACATGCCCATCTTACTACAAGATTTCTTATTCATTCCTTTTGCATATATGATACTTCAGGCTTGTTATGACTTTTCCCCCAGGAAATTTCAGAAGAAGAACAAAAAAATCTTAGTTTAAAATGAATCCACTAAATACCCAAGTGAAACAAAGGAATTGGCACAAATTTAGGAAGGTACTGAGAAGACATTGTAGTGATGATCCAGAATAATTTGGGGTATAATACTTCCTTTCCCTTAAGAACCATGTATTTAAATTTGACTGACTATGAAAGCAATTTAAAGTATGCTGTTATTATAATCATTCAATAAAACTATTTCCTGTTTTTAATTTTTCATATGAAGAGATTTTACATTTATTCCAATACATTTTACAAGTAATATTTACTTCACAACTAATTGACTTGTACGTAACCATAATTTCTAATTTAAATGTAAAAAAAAAAAAACAGTGACTTATGTACCCCAATGTTCATTGCAGCGCTGTTCACAGTGGCCAAAACATGGAAACAACCAAAAGTCCCTGCGACAGATGACTGGATAAAGAAGCTGTGGTACATATACACAATGGAATATTACTCAGCTGTAAGAAAAGATGAAATATTGCCATTTGCAACAAAATGGATGGACCTGGAGATCATCATGCTTAGTGAAATAAGCCAGACAGAAAAAACAAAGAACTGCATGATTTCACTCATATGCGGAATATAAAACTGAA
>PVJL010021339.1:0-10743 GCA_004026885.1 Lyroderma lyra
ATGTGTGTGCCCTGTTCTACAGGTATTCCATTGCAGAGTGAACCTTTCAAACCCCTATTTTAAGCCAAGACTTCTCTAAATAGGTGGTGAAACTTTGATGTAGGAGTGATGTGAGGAAAAGGTGCCTGTGACCAGGGGTGAGTGGTAATTGCAACACAATCAAGTTGCTGAGCTAGCAAAGACAGCCATGCTCATGAAATCATCCATTATCAGTGGTCCCAACACAGCGTTCAGTAAAGAAGCATCCTTAACTCAGTCCATTATTTGGTCTGAGTTTGAGCATTCCTTAAGGTTTTATAGTTCTGACACTGACTTTCCACCATTCCTAGTGATTAAATCCCTTCTCTAGTTTAATCAGCCAGAAGTGGTTTCTGCCATTTGGAACTAATACAAAGTATTACCCATAAAGAGAAGTCACATTAGGTGGTGAACTGATTATACATCAAGTTGACAATGCACTGTAGAATTGTATGCCTGAAACCTATGTAATCCTTGCTAACAGATGTCACCCCAATAAGTCTAAAAAAATGAATTAAAAAAATCAATAGAAAGATTATGGCATAAATTTATGGAAATCTCCCAGAATATACAACAACAATGAAAAGAGATAGTCATCATTTTTCAGAAATGTGAGGTTGCAATTTATTTCCTTTAGTATTTTCTGAAAGCTGCAGAAAGGATATACAGATATGAGTATGGCTGGATAGTTTCTGAACAGCATATGCAAGCACTCGTGTGTGTGTGTGTGTGTCTGTGTGTGTGTGTGTGTGTGTGATATGAAAATTAATTTCAGTAACTTATCCTAGAAAAAGTGCCACATTCCTTATTGCTGAATATCACTATGGTCACCTTCAAAGAGTGTTCCCCTTGGGAAATTATGTACCAATGCCAGCACCCAGTCTATTCTTCAAAGCAGTTTTGGAACTCTTTTTCTGGAATGCCCATCAGAGCTGTTGCCATATTACACTTGATGTCCTGAATGTCATTGAAATGTCTTCCTTACAATATTTCCTTTATCTCCAGGTAAAGAAAAAAGTCTTTGGGGACCAGATTAGGGAGTTGCATGGGTGCTCCAACACTTCTTTTGTTTACTGGCTAAAAACTCCCTCATAGACAGTGCCCTGGGAGCTGGTGCATTGTCATGATGCAAGAGCCATAGAAGGGGAGATCCAAGATGGCAAAGAGAGGAGATCCCTGAACCCTCTCCTGGAAAATACAATTGAACAACTAGGATCCAACACGAGAAACCCTGAGTAGCATAGTCTCAGCTGAGAGATCCACACATCACAAGAAAACATCTGAAGGTCCCAGAAAGGGAGGTAAATGGGAGAGGAGGGAGGGAGCAGAGTGGGTACGCAGCTGTGGAACATGATCCATGACCCAACCTGGAGCTGAAAAAAGGAATGAGGAGGGAGCCAGGAAACACTGGCAGAGGAGCAACATGATCCTGCGTGGGTTGGAGGCCAAGTAGAAAAAAGAGCAGAGATGAGGGTGGCTGAAACTCTGTAAGACCATGGGTGAGTTGAAACTCTGTCTGAGCTGCACCTCACTAGGGCCCCAGGTGGAGCACCAAGCCTTGGGCAGCTTAGAGGCTGAATAAAGCATCAGAACTTCCCTGGGCAAGAATCAGGCCCCTAGCTGCAGCATGGTACCACAAATCCACCCTGGGGAAGTTTGAAACTGAGAGCTTCCTGTTGTGGAAACATTGACCAAAATAAAAACTGGTCTTGGGTGAAATGTGGGCTCAGGAGAAAGGGAAAGGCTCAGTTGGTGGCACACATTCAACCTGCAACTGACAACCCCCATCCCAGCTTGTCCTTTGCCAGCCCACCCAGGTTTCCCTGATGAACAGACTAGTGCTATAGCAGAGTCAGCAACCAGGGGGGATACCACAGGAAACAAAGCAGCTGCAAAACACAACACCCACAAATCCAGGCAGAAACCAGACACTGAGCCTGGCTATTTCCCCTAACTATCCCAAAGCTCTCCATCTGCATTTCTACCTAGTGTCTGCTCTATAGTCAGCTGGGAAAAAAAGAGGCAAACAAATCCCTGCACTGAGGGAAACCAGCAGTAGAGCTCAGGAAAATTCCAAAACACTGGTACAGTAGCTTGTCCCTGCATTGATATCAGTGCTATAGCACACCATTGTCCACTATATTTTCCAAAAAAGGAGGGACATCAATACCAAGGCAACTGGATCAAAAGAAGGGAAGCTCACATTGCAGGAAAGCTTCCAGAGAGAGGAGTTCAAATAATCAAGAGAAAATTACTGCAAGATGTTATAGCAATACCAACTGGGAAGTGGGAGAGAGAGAGAGAGAGAGAAGAGAAAGTAAAGAAGGAAGGAAGAAAGACCTCTCTGTCTGCCACAGAAAAAGCCTTCATGCCTAGAAAAATTAACACATCAAATACAATGAGTACCTTAAGGGTTGAAAGCAGCTCAGACATAAAATGAAGTATCTCCAGAAAAGGAACTTATAGATCTGGAAATATATGTTTTAAATGACACAGAATACAAGGCTGCAGTTACTGAGACACTCAGAGAGCTGAAAGAATGTTGGCAGAATACCCAGATGCAGATAAATGATCTCAGGGGAAAAAAAAAACTATGAACAAAAAAAAAAAAAAACATTTTAACAAAGAAATTGAAAATATAAAAAGGAATCAAATAGAAATTTGAGAGATAAACAATGCAACAACAGAACTGAGAAATAAACTAACTACCATAAGAAATAGGGCCAACCAGAGAGAGGAAATATTTACTGATATTGAAGGTTGGAACATAAAAATAACACAGAAAAAAGAAACTTCAGAGTCAAAAGAACTCTACGAGAACTATCTAACTCCAATAGAAAAAAACATTAGAATAATAGGACTAGCAGAAGCTACAGATTAGAACTCTACAGAGAGCTAACTCAAACAAATAGCAGACGAGAACTTTCCAAACCTATGAAAATATCTGGACCCCCAAATTTGAGAAGAAAATAGATCCCCTAGCTACCTGGACCCTAGCAAATTTTCTTCAAGGCACATTATACTGAAGATGTCAAAAATCAAAGACAGAGAAGGCAGCTAGGGAAAAAAAATACTAAACTAAAACCTCCAAAGGAAAGCCCATCGAGCTATAATCAGACTTAGCAGAAACTATGGAAGCCAGGAAATACTGCAATCAAATGTTGAAAATATTAAAAGAGAGAAACTTCCAGGAAAGAATAATTTATCTTGCAAAATTATTCTTTAGATATGAAGGAGGAATAAAGATGTTTTCAGACATTTAGAAGCTGAGAAAATTCTCCAGCATGAAATGAATTTCATGACATACTGAAGAAGGCTGTTTGACCTGAAACAAACAATGAAAATAAATGGGGAACTGTTGGGAAAACAAAAAATCAATTAAAAAGGGAGGAAGAAATGGCCATACAAAATCCTCTTATATATATCACCACTTTAAATGTAACTAGACTGAACTCACCAGTAAAAAAGCACAGAGTAGCAGACAGGATTAAAAAACAAAACCCATCCATATTCTGTCTCTAAGAGACACACCTCAGCCATAAGGACAAACACAGACTCAGCGTGAAAAGATGGAAATCAATACTCCAAGCAAATGGTAGCCAGAGAAAAGCAGGCATAGCCATACTTATATCTGATTAAACAGACTTCAGGATAAATAAAAGTAACAAGAGAGAAAAATGGACATTTCATAGTGAAAAAAGGGACAATACAACAACAAGAAGACAAGACACTCAATATATATGCCCCCAATTAGGAAACACCAAAATTTACAAAGCAACTACTAACAGTTCTAAAAGGAGAAACTGGCAAAAACACAATTATAGTAGGGGACCTAAACACTCTCTTAACAGCTATGGACAGATAATCCAAACAGAATACAAGTAAAAAATTATCAGTTTTAAATGATACATTACAGCAATTGAACATAATTGACACTTACAGGACACTTCATCCAAAAACACAAGACAGTACATTTTTTTTATTGTACATGGAACATTCTCAAGGAGAGACCTTGTGCTGGCACACAAAGCTAGGCTCAGCAAATTCAAGAAGATTGAAATCATACCAAGTGTATTCTCAGAAAACAAAGCTTTGAAATTGAAGATCAACTGCAAAAAGGAAGCAGAAAATATCACATATACACATATAATGGAGATTAAATGACATCTTATTAAAAATGACTGGATCAAAAAAGGAATAAGAAATTTAAAAATACATAGAAACTAATGACAATTAAAATACAATGTATCAAAATTATTGAGATGCAGCGAAATTAGTAAAAAGAGGGAAATTTGTGTCACTATAGGTCTATCTTAAGAAACAATGAAAATCACAAGTAAACCTCCTAACATCCAATCTTAAAGAACCAAAAAAGGAACAGAAAGAACACAAGATCAGCAGAAGGAAATAAATTAAAAAAAAAAAATAGCGCAGAACTAAATGAAATTGAGAACGGAGAGACAATAGGAAAAATTAATGCAACAAAGAGCTGGTTCTTTGAAAAAGTCAATAAAATTGACAAATTCCTGGCTAACCTAACCAAACAACAAAAACAAAGGACACAAATAACCAAAATTAAAAATGAAAGGGGAGAAATTATGACTGCTTTCATAGAAATACAAAGGATCATAAGAAAATATTATAAAAGGCATAATGCCACCAGATTTAACAACCTAGAAGAAATGGACAAGTTTCTAAAAACACAAGGTGTACCTAGGTTGAACCAAGAAGAACTAGATAATCTGGATAGGCCAGTCAATATTAAAGAAATTGAAACAATCATCCAAAACATCCCCAAAGACAAAAGCCTCAGACCATATGGTGTCACCAAGGAGTTTTACCAAGCATTCAAAGAAGAATTATCACCTATCCTCCTCAAACTCTTCCCAAAAATTGAAGATGAAGCAATACTTCCCAACCTATTATACGAGGCCAACTTTACCCTAATACTAAAGCCTGGAAAGGATAACACAAAAAAGGAAACTATAGACCAATATCTTTGATTAACACAGATGCAAAAATCCTAAACAAAATGTTAGCAAATAGAATACAACAATGCATGAGAAAGATTATACACCGCGATTAAATGGGACTCATCCCAGAAGCACGAGGATGAATCAACATATGCAAATCAATCAATGTGATATACCAAATAAAATAAAAGATAAAAAACATATGATCATACCAATTGATGCAGAGAAAGCATTTGACAAGAAACAACATCCATTTATGAGCAAAACATTGAATAAAATGGGTATAGAAGGTAAGTTCCTCAAGAAAATAAAGGCCATATATGACAAACCCGCAGCTAATATACTGAAAAGGGAAAAGCTAAAGGTCATTCTCCTAAAATCAGGAACAAGACAAGATGCCCCCTGTCATCATTGCCATTCAATATAGTACTGGAAGTTCCAGCCAGAGCAATTAGGCAAGAGAAAGGAATAAAAGGTATTCAAATTGGGAGAGAAGTAACAAAGTCAGTATATGCAGATGACATTATCCTTTATATAGAAAATTCCAAGGACTTCACCAGACAAGTATTAGAAACAATACACAAATACAGTAAAGTTGCAGGATACAAAATCAATGTACAAAAATCAATTGTATTTCTGTATATGAACAAAGAATCTTTAGAAAAAGAAATGAGAGAATAAATACATTTTATGATCACAAAAGAAAAGAGAATAAAATACCTGGGAATTAACAAAGAACATGAGGGACTTATACACTGAAAACTATTAGATATTATTCAAAGAAATTGAAAAGGACACAAATAAATGAAAAAATATTCCATGTTCATGAATTGGAAGACTTAACATTGTTGAAATGGCCATAATACCCAATGCAACAGATTTAATGCAATTCCCATCAAAATCCTACAATCATACTTTCACAAAATAGATTTTAAAAATTATCAGATTTGTATGGAATCACAAAAGACATTGAATAGCCAAAGCAATATTACATAAAAAGAATAAGGCTGAAGGTATCACGCTCCCAAATTTCAATCTATACTACAAAGCATCAATAATCAGGACAGCTTGGCATTGGCAGAAAAACAGACACACGGATGAATGCACCAGAATTGGAAACCCAGAAATAAATCTCCACATATAGGGACAAATAATTTTTGATAAAGGAGCAAAAAATTATACAATGGGGAATAGAAAACCTTTTCAGTAGATGGTGCTGGGAAAATTGGGAAACTATATGCAAAAGAATGAATCTGAACTGTGATGTCACCATGTACTAAAATTAATTCCAAATGGATTAAAGACCTCCAGAAAAGACTAGAAATAATAAACTGTATGGAAGAAAACATTGCTACTAAACATATAGACCTCAGGCTCAAGGAGAACTTCATGAACCTGACCTCAAAAGCAAGGGAAGTAAAAGCAAAAATAAATGAATGGGAGTATAACAAACTGAAAATCTTCTGCATAGCAAAAAAAACCATCAACAAAACAAAGAAACACCCAATTGAATAGGAGAAAATATTTCCAAACAACACATCTGATAAGGGACTAATATCTAAAATATATAAAGAATGCATATGACTCAACAACAAAAAAACAAAAAACCCTGTTAAAAAGTGGGGAGAGCACTTACAACAAAATGGATGGGCATTGAAATCATCATGCTAAGGGAAATAAGCCAGACAGAAACCACTAAGAACCATAAGACTTCATTCATATGCAGAACATAGAGCTGAAAGAAATAAAGAAACAAAATCTCATGGACACAGTCAATTGCTCAGTGGTTACCTGAGAGCAATGGGGGATGGTTCGGGAGAGGAGGGGGGTGGAGTCAAATATATGATGATGGAAAAAGAACTGACTTTGGGTGTTGAAGATATAATGCAGCACAGAGATGATGCACTGTAGCATTGTACACTTGGAACCTATGTAATTTTTGCTAACCAATGTAACTCCAATAAATTTAACAATAAAAACTAAAGTGGGGAGAGGGACTTGAACAAACACTTCACTTATGAAGACATTCAAATGGCCAATAGACATGAAAAAAAATGCTCAACTTCATTAGTCATTAGAGAAATGCAAATCAAAACAACAATGAGATACAACCTCACACTTCTTAGAATACCTATTATCAACAAGACAAGGAATAACAAGTGCTGGAGAGGGTTTGGAAAAAAAGGAACCCTCACACATTGCTGATGGAAATGCACATTGAATAACTGCAATGGAGGACAGTGTAGAGTTCCTCAGAACATTTGGAATGGAGTTACCCTGTTACCTGGAAATCCTACTTCTGGTATCTAACCCCAAAATTTGAAAATCTTAGTCCACAAAGATTTGTGTACACCGATGTTTGTTGCAGCATTGTTCATGGTGGCCAAGTCATGGAAACAACCAAAGTGCCTTTCAATAGATAGATGACTGGATAAAGAAGCTGTGGTACATATACACAATGGAATATTACTCAGAAAAGATAAAATACTGCCATTTGCAACAAAAGTGATGGACGTTGAGATCATCATGCTAAGCGAAATAAGCCAGACAGAAAAAGCTACGAACCATATAACTTCACTCATATGTGGAATATAAAACTGAATTTAACAAAGAAACAAAACTCATGGACACAGTCGGTAGTCTAGTGGTTACCTGGTAAGGGTTGAGGAGGTGGAATAGGAGGGATGGGAAGTCCAATATATGGTAATGGAAAGAGAACTGACATTCTGTGGTGAACACATAATACAACAAATAGATGATGCAGTGTAGATTAGTACACTTGGAACCAATGTAATTTTTCCTAAGCAATGTCATCCCGATGAATTTAGCAATGAAAAAAAAACGAGCCATGAGTTGTTGGTGAAAAGTTTGAGTCATTTACATCTAACTTTTTCAAACAGACTTTTCAGCATTTCCAAATAGTTAACTTGGTTGCCTGTTTCTCCAGTTGGTAGAAATTCATAATGAAATGTATCTGTGATATCAAAAAAGGTTAGCAACATTGTTTCGACTCTTAATTTGGATTGACGGAACATTTTTGGTCATGGAGAATTGGCTGATTTCCACTGTGCACTCTGAGTCTTTGTTTCAGCATTGTATTGGTGCAGCCATCTTTGATCACCAGTGATAACATGGCCCAAAACATCATCTTGCTTCTCTAAAAGTTCTTGGCAAACTTTGACTCTCCTTTGCTTTTGTTCATCAGTGAGATCCTTCCGAACAATTTCTGTACACAAATTTTCATGCCAAGATTTTCAGTTAAGATTTTCCTAACTGCTTCTCTCGATGTTTATTTGGTGTGCTATGCTTCTCACAATCACTCCACGATTGTAATGCCCAATGTGTTGAATTTTTGCAATGTTTCCATCAGTTCTGCTTGTTAGTGGCTACCCTGTCCTCTCTTCATCAGTGACACGTTCTCTCACCTCAGAAAAATGTTTAATCCATCTGTACACTGCTGTTTCCTTTATAACATCATTCCCATAAATTTGGACTAACATGTCCCTGATTTCACTTCTACGCTTGACAAGTTTAACATGAAATTTAATGTTTGTTTGTTGCTCTAATTCAAGCTCCGACATTCTTGCAACAGCACACAAAAACATGCAACAATAATTAATGCCACTCAGCAAGATACCATCACACATTGACATGAACACAGCTGTGAAACAGAGATACACCGAGGTTATGAAACCTTACTGAGTTGTTTGTACAGTGCTGCCAATCAATGTAAATGCATGGTGGCAAGTTTACAAACTTAATTGTCAGATTTGGGGCACAACAACAGCTTTGATGGCCATTCTGGAAAAAGAGTTCCAAAATTGCTTTGAAGGGTGGAGACGGCGCAAACATTGGTGCATAACTTCCCAAGGGGAGTACTTTGAAGGTGACCATAGTGATGTTCAGCGATGAGTTATCTAGCACTTTTTCTAGGATGAACTCACAAAATTAATTGTCCAACTTCATATGTACAATACATTGAGAACCCAACCATGTGTCCACATCCTAGCTTTTCAGATCCTGTGCACCAACAATATTGAAAAAGTTTACTAATGTGAAAAGTTGACATAAGTTGCCATTTTAAAATGGAGTAAGAGTAGCCATTACAGAAGAACTATCTTACAGGTCTTACTCCTTGAACCTTTGGAATACTGCAAAGTAATCTTTGGACTGGGTCAAATCAACATTGTCTTCCAAACAGTTGTTTATAAAGCTAATAGGAAACAGATCTCCTGACCACAAGAGCTGATTATTAGGGACATTCTTTAGAATTGCTAATTTGCCATTTATAGCTAAAATGTAACTTAGCTTTCTAGCACCAATAGAAATTCCTTTCTTCTATTTATGTAATTACTTCCTTTCCCATTCTCGTGAAAAACCCTTGCCTTTACCCTATAATTGGGACACTATTTGGGTTTCTGCTTGATTCAGTGCTTTCCAGAATTGCAATTCTTTGGTATCAAATAAGTGCTTGTTTCCTCTCACTTTGCCTTTTCATTTTTAGGTTAACACTATATATATCCTGTCCATTTTTCTGAATATTTTCCTGTGATCAACTGTGTCATTCACCTCTACTCTTGTTCTGCTTAATATAATAGAACCAGACAGATTAGCTTCAGGTTCATCACTGTGTGACTTTGAACAGGAGGCTTAACCTTATAAACTCAATTTATTCACATGTAAAATAAAAGTGATTAATGATGACCTCCTGGAGAACTATTATAAAGACTGAGCAATATTACACATTAATCACTTAGCATAGTATTTGGCATATAGTAGACAATAAATAGTAATAGTTGGCATTTGGGGTGCTAGTGAATAGCAGTCTTTCCTTCTACATGCAATGAGTGAACCAATAACTGAAAGAGACCAAAGAGTCAATTAATGAACAACAAGAAAACCCCTTATTACTGATAATACTAATATTGAAGAATGAGGTTTGCATTTTTTACAACAATGGGCTTCCTATTGTTCTACTCTAGAATTAGGCAGACTTACCCCAGCTAGTACCAGACAGCAATGAACAATCATAGGCTTATTCCTATAGAAAGCATCATGTAACATATATGGCATGGAAAAACATGATACAATAGTCAGCCTTACTACTACTGAAGGGGAGCAGAAGATGCCACCCCAAAATACACCTATTTGGCATAAACATTATTTACAACTGGTTATTTTTAAGAAGGAGCAGACATAGGGAAAGCTCTGAAAACCTTGTAAAAGTTATCCTTTTGTAAGGAAAATTTACATTTATGAGGGACATTTCCATTTGTAACAGTGTGTCCCTCTCTGTACCAGGAAGAGAAAAATGATTCTAAATCTCTAGAAACTCTTATCAATGGAAAAAGCCCCCAACTTAAATCTTTATAATGGTTACCATATTTACTGTACTTTTTCTGATAAACTCCAATTAAAATGTTTCCCCCTCATTGTGGTTTTGATTTGCATTTCCCTGATAGCTAATGAGGATGAGCATTTTTTCATATGTCTGTTGGCCATTTGTATTTCCTCATGGGAGAAGTGTCTGTTTAGTTCTGCCCACTTTTTAAGTGGGTTGTTTGTTTTTTTGTTGTTAAGTCTTATTAGTTCTTTATATATTTTAGATATTAGACCCTTATCTGATGCGTTATTGGCAAATATTTTCTCCCATTCAGTTGGCTGTCTCTTTGCCTTGTTGATGGTTTCTTTTGCTGTGCAGAAGCTTTTTAGTTTGATATAGTCCCATTCATTTATTTTTGCTTTTACTTCC
>PVJL010021340.1:0-10764 GCA_004026885.1 Lyroderma lyra
ACACACACGCGCACACACACTCACTCACACACACTCACTCACACACACGCGCGCACACACACGCGCGCACACACACACGCGCACACACACTCAGGCCCCCATAGCAACAGCTGGCAGGGCACAGCAGCCGCCCCCTCTCTGGACAAGGCAGGTTTTTTCCAGTTTCCCAGAATTCCCACCTCTCCCTGACACTCCTCTGCCCCTTCCCTTTTTATATGTCCTGCTTGTCCCCGGGGGCGCCTGCGTGTGAGAGCCCCGTCCTGCTGCACAGCCGGTAGGGGCTTAGTCCTATGCCTTCGTTTTACGGAGGACACTGAGACCCAGAGAGGGAAAGTCACCTGCACAAGGTCTGCCAGAAAGTTGACCACAGAGCCAAGGCCAGAATGTGGATGGCCCTTCCCAGGAAGTGTTTGCTGCCCTGCGCACACTCGGGTTTCAGGGTTCCCTTCTTCCGTGTGGGGAGGCAGTGACAGCCTCCTCCACGTGGCTCCCACCCCCACAATGTGGCTGCCAGAGAGGATATTGGAGACTCAGGTCTGATCTCATTATGTCATTCACTTCCCGGCTCTGAGAAGCAAGAACATTTTTCTCAGTTTAAGGATAAAGTCAACCTCCTTGGAATGACATTCGGGGCCTGCACTGTGTGGCCTCAGCCCACCTTTCCTGCCTCACCCTGTCATCCTGTCTGACCCTGTCCTGCAGCCTGTCCTGACCATCCTGTTGGGTCAGTTGCTCTTCCACAAACACATCGCTGTGCCCATTCCCCAGGCTGTAGGACATTCCCTTTTGCAGATGAAACTCTGCTTGGCCTTCAAGGCCCCCCACCCCATACCACTTCTTCCAAGAAGCCTTCCTTGACTTCTGATCCCACTCCTCTCCTTTGTCACTCTGTTCACCTCCCCGTCCTGCCCATTATATTACACATCACTGTGTTCTTAGCCAGAGTTGCCTTATTAGCCTCATTTACCTGCTGGCCTATTGATAATAATTTTTACCAAGTGTGTGGCAGGCTGAGCACTTTACATGGATTAGCTCAAATAGTCCTCTGAGGTAGGGAGATCCCCCTCTTTGTTCATATAGGGAAACTGAGGCACAACAGGGTTATGTAGTATATCTAATGTCACTCAGCTGTGAGCAGCCATGGCAAGACCCAGCTTCAGTCTGGTGTCCTAAGTCCACCCTCCATGCTATGGGTGAGGGCTCAGAGCAGGACCGTATGTCCCTCTCTGATTCAGGGCTCTGGACCCCGGTCACATGAACCCAGAGAGTGTCCTTGGGGTCAGGGCCTGGTGGGCAGTCTCTGGCATAGTTTCCTCTGTTCTCAGTAGCCCAGAACCATTGCCCAACCCCCATCTCCAGCCCTTCCCCAACATTTTCCCCTTTCCCCTCTTACCCCACCTCCCACCACAACCTCGTTCCCTCTAATAGAAAAGCCCCGAAAGCAATTTTCTTGTGGGCCACCACAGACAAGGATGAGCTACTGAAATTTCCTCTTGGAGCCCCAGGCCCCTGGGCCTTTGCACATACTGTTCCATCTGCCTGTGCTTAAGACTCTGCACACTCAGGAGGGCAGAGACTGTGTCTGTCTTGTTCCTGGTATCCCCAGCACCTGGCACAAAGCCTGACACATAATAGGTGCTCAATAAATATTAGAGTGACTGCAAGGAAGGAAGGAAGGAAAAGAGAACAGGAGAAAGGAAAGAAGAAGGAAGGGAGGAGGGAGGGAGGGAGGGAAAAAATGAGGAGAAAAGTGCCCAGTTCTTTTGGCTTTTGCCGTGTTACCAGGCTGCACTTTAAAACTGATCCAGCATCCTGTCCCTGGCACAAGAACTGGAAGGGACAGACGACAATCTTTACTCTCCAAAGGCAGCATCTGCATGAGGCCCGTCACTAGCAACCGTTCTCCTGCTGAGAACTTCTCTCCCCTCTCCAGGCCCCAGAACAAGGGTGACAAATTAGGACCAGCACCCCTGGATGTCGAGTGCACTGGGATGAGCCAGATCGTGAAAATGAGCATCAGAGGCCGGGCCTGACCAGAGGCTGAATGGAGGCCAGGAAAGATTAGAGCTCAGGGAAGACAGGAGTCCCAGTGAGCAGAGGGCAGGTGGGAGGTGCCTTGCTGGGCAGAGAGCGGCTGCCCGCCACCACAAAGTCCATGTGACAGCAGTCTTAGCACTGCCTGACACAATAGGACTGTGCCCCGGATCACAAATTAGAGTCAGGGTCCCAGATCAGCACTGGAATTAAGTACCGTGAGAATTCAAAGGGAAGAAAATGCACATGAAATTCAATTTAAGGATTAAGCAGTCATGCTTTCCAGTGAAGCCATCTTCCTGTGATGACTAAGTCACCCCGCGTTTGAGCAGGAGCCGCACCTGAAGGTCCCCCAGCTGGCAGCAGGTTGCACGGTGGCTTGACACAGCGTGCCGCTGGTCTCTAAGCCCATTTCCTCAGGTCCTCGGGGAAGGCGTGGCTATGCTGGCATGTCCTGCCCCCCGCCACCCCCTCATCAATCAAGTCACCCTCCAATTACCTCCTGCTGCTGGGTTAGGAGAGGGAGGAAGTGAGGAGGTGTGGAGGGGGCCGGGCGGCTAGCTGTGAGTTTACCGACCGCAGACACCCAGACACCGTGCCACCCGTCAGCACTGGAAGCAAGCAGGCTGTGAATGGGCTGCAGGTGAGACTCAGAAGGTGTCTTAGAGACCTCCAGTCGGCCCTACCCCAGACAAGGAGAGCAAGACTCAGGGGGAAGTGGGACTCAGCCAAAGCCGCTTGGGAAGTGTCAGGGCCGGAAGCGGGCCTCAGGGGCTCATGACATCTGGGGTTCATTCCTCAGTGACAACATGGGACGTTCATGCAAGCAGTTAGAGCCAGGTAACACCTGTCCCAGGCCTTTCACTGGAATTATCAGGAACAAGGTACATCCTTTCCCCTAAGTTTGTTCAGCTGGTAAGATGTCATCTTAGGGCAGCTGGAGCTCATCTTTGTCACCAATTGGATGGAGTCTGCCTGAAGATTAAGCCAGAGGACACACAGCCAAGGGAGACAGGCTTCAGAAGATGTCATTTGAGCATCCGGATCCAGCCAGGCCTGACTTCAGTAAAGGCGGCTGGTTTCAGTGACATGAGTCAAAACCTTTCAAGTCAAAGATCATGTGAAGTGGGTTTCTGTCATATGTAACTAGAGGAGTGCTGACTAATACCATTTCTCTCTCCTGGAAGAGCTCTCTTGAGCTTCTAAGAATGGCCTGAGAAGCCCTGCAGGGTATTTCGTGCCACGCCCTCATGGCCTGCAAGGCTCCTGTTGAGAAATCAGCTGAAAGTCTTACGAGAGCTCCCTTCTATGCAACTAACTGCTCTTCTCTTGCTGCTTTTAAGATTCTCTCTGGGTATTTACTTGAAGAAACCTAATATACTAATTCAAAAAGACATGCATCCTTATGTTAATTGCAGCATTATTTGCAGTAGCCAGGATATGGAAGCAACCTAAGTGTTCATTGATAGACTAATGGATAAAGAAGATGTGGTGTATATGTATAAGTTGTCCAAAAAGTATTCAACCATGTAACATGAAAAATAGAGGCATTAATGGCTAGAATGTTTTTGCCGATAGCCCTCATATATGCAATGGACTATTACTCAGCCATGAAAAGAATGAAATCTTGCCATTTGCAACAACGTGGATGGACCTAGAGGGTATTATGCGTAGTGCAATAAGTCAGAGAGAGAAAGACAAACACCGTATAACTTCACTTACATGTGGAATCAAAAGCAAAACAAAACAAAATAAATGAACAAACAAAACAAAAGCAAACTCATAGATACAGAGAACGTTTTGATGGTTGCCGGATGGGAGGGGAGTTGGGGAGAAGGGATTAAGACGTGCCAATTGCCAGTTATAAAAAGTCATGGGGATGTAAAGTACAGCATAGGGAATCCAACCATAATATTGTAATAACTATGTATGATGTCAGACGGGCTCTAGACTTACTGGGGTGATCACTTCGCAAGGTATCTATATAAATGTCTAATTGCTACGTTAGGCACCTGAAACTAATAAGATATTGCATGTCAACTGTAATTGAAAAAGAAAAAATTACTGAAAAATAAACACCATAAACCAAAGAAAAACAGAAGCTCTGCAGGACTCAGCACAGCTGCCCCTCACTCCCCACCCCTGCCTCTGACAGTGCGGGCTTTGGGGTTCAGCCACGCCACACCGCCAGGGAGGACCCACACTCATTCCAGCCAGTCCTGGTGTCTCCACGAACGCCTGCCTCTGTGTCGGATGCGTGTTCCTCTCGTGTGCCTGGAAAACGCCTCTTCTTCTTCCAAACCTTCCCAGTAATGACTCTTGTCCCTCAGGCTACTCCCGCCGTCGCGCCGTGCCAAACACGCAGTGTATCCATTGTGCTTCTCTCGGTTTGCTGTGGGCCATGTACTCATTTGCTCCCCTTTGGGGGAAGGGGCCAGTTCTCAAAGGCCTGATACCTCGCATGCCTAGCACAGCCCTTGGGGTGGGGCTGCTGAAAAGATGTTGCAGAATTGAACAGAACGTGGGATACGAAGGCACTAAACAGGCACGATGGGCTGACAGCTTTCAACGCCAATCAAGGAGGAGCCCTGGTCCCCAAATATCTCCTCAAGTCATCTGCCAAAACTGGCCAATTCCCGACTGGGTTAAGAGTGTTGATTCCAGAAACTCATCACTTGGGCTCAAAGCCTAGCTCTGTCACCTCCCTTCTGTGTGTCCATAAGAAGGATCCTTAACATCTCTGGGCCTCAGTCTTCTTTTCCCTCCTTGAGTTGGACTTGGGGACATGGCATCTGTGAAGGTCTTGGAGCAGCGCGGCACAGTGCAAGCACCCACTACACGTTGGGTGTTAGGATTCACGGCGGAGAAAATGAGGCGAAAATTAACAAGAACTTGAATGAGGACCTTTTGTGCCTTTCACTACAACTCTGTTTCATATTAAATGATAGTTTATGCGAGTGCTTACCATGTCGCCTTGTTTCATTGATTTAGAAGCATTTCTGAAAGCCTGCCACTCCCAGAGCCCAGGTATGCCGTTTAAATGTAATTAAGGAAGACATTTGTAGTGATTTTAGACAACGTCCAGCATCAGGTCTTTAGTGAAGAACATTGTTACATCGTTTCCATGGGAGAATTAGGTTATATTTAGATCATTTCAACTAATAGGTGCATTTTACAAGCCCAGGCGCTCCCAAGTCAGGGGGGGAAAGAGCTCAGAGGTAGAGGAGCTCACTGATGAATGGGGCTTCCCGACCCCGCTCACGTCGCGGCCTTGGTCACCAGAGCCAGGCGCGGCCAGATAACATCCTCAGCTCCCGTGAAAGCAGTGTGTTCCCACAGGATTCTGTCTAATGACTTAAAGGTTTATCTAAACAGGCTCTGGGCTCTCTTTATCACCAAGTGTTCAGGAGGGGTGGAGGGCTGGTGAAAACTCAGCTACTCAATGCCTCCTGGGTGTCAAATGCTGTGCTTTAGTGCATCACCTACCCCATTAAACCTCACAGCATCCCTGTGAGAAAGGTACTATGATTAGACCCATTTTGCAGATGAAAAAGCAAGGCCTAGAGAGGTGGGTTGACTCATCCAAAGTCACACAGGAGTAGAAGCCAGAGCTGCCTTGCCCCCAGGCCTGTGCTCCTCCCAGGCCTCACCCTCGGTGTCTGGGGGTATCAGGTCCAAGAGCCTTTTCCTAGTCTGTCTCTGAGCCAGGCTCTGATTCAGCCCCCACACTGTGCTTTACTGATTTCTACTCAAGGGGCCCGGCCATCTCAGGATTGGCTGCATGTTTGGGATTTGGCTCACCTTATGTAGAAGAGGGACTGCTTTGACATCAAGATGTGAGGAGAGCCCCTGAGGACACTAAAGTGCCACACTGGGCTGGCTCAGGCCCCTTCTCCATTACCTGACTGCAAGAAAGGAAGTCAGCCACTCTGTCCTGACTCCTTAACATTGACTGATGCGCAGACAAGGGCATTCGTAAAAGAGGTAAACCCTGGGCCGCCTTCTTATAATACCACACCAGTGTTTTCTCTTTCTGCAACTTCTCTCTGGATGGCGAGGACTCTGAGGGCCTTGAGAGTAGCAGAGCTATAAATGGAGGGAGCCTGGGTCCCTGACTGATTGCATGAATCAGCGCTCCCTCCTTTCCACCGACCTGCTTTGGACTTCCAACATGAGCAATAAGCAAACTCTTCTTGCGTTAAATGCCTGTGCCTGTGGGTTGTTTGTTACAGCAGTTATCCTGCACTGACTGATACACTCTCCCTTTACAAACTCAGTCCTGAGTCTCTTTCTCAATCTGCATCTCAGTGAGCCTCAAGTTTTACCATCTGTTTTCTGATTTCCAACCTCACCTCATCCTAGGGAAATTCTTCTCCTTCTACCCTGATACCTATGGTCAAGGCTCCTCTCTGGTTCTTCTAGGCCTCCTGGGAAGTCACCTCTCACCTCCAAGTAGAAGGTAAGAAAGGAAAAGCAGACTAATATCTCTGGACTGAGAGCTGAGCCTTTGACGCCAATCTGGGCTCTACCACAAACCTGCTAAGTGACAGTGGGTAAGTCAATTCCCCTCTCTGGGTTTCATTTGGTCCATGTATAAAATATAAAAGATTTTAAACTGTTAATAGTGGCAGTTAAACCAGACTCAATTGCTAAAAAAGATTCACAGGACCCCAAATGGCAATACTTACAAATCTACAGTTTACAGGAATAGGCTATGACATAGAGACTGTCTTAACGTCAGGATTTAGTACTGTACAGCCAGGGGTCTGGAGGCCCCTATATCCTCCTTCTGTAAGGGGCATGTGCCTGGAACACCCCCATACTGGGCAGGAGTCTTAGCTTAGGTGTTTTTGTATTTTGCTGGCCATGTAAGCATTTTTCTGATATATAACCAGCTTCAACTCCGAGCTCCTCAGGGGTCTCCCCAAGACCAGGTACAAATCATTAGTCTCACTGTTATCCATAAACAATGCTGACATGCTGCTCTATGCTGCCCTGAAACTCCTCTGCCCCTGGTTACAGAGTGACACTATTGTCCTCCATGTTTCATGCCCTGACCAGGGTCAAGGCCATGCCAGGGCCTTTAGCAAAACAGCTCACAGCACAGTCCACACCCCTGTCCCATGGGCTTGACTTTTTTTTTAACGACAGAGCAATCATTCTTGGTTCAACAATCATTAAAATACTTACACAGATGTCAAACATTTGTATAACCAGTGAGGGATTGGTCCAAATTTAAACAGACACCTGGACCGGCCAATAATACCAGCACAGATTTTCTCGTGGTTTTGTACTAACTTCACAATTCTTTTGCCTCCCTGACCCATAGGCACCTGCACTTAATGTATAGACAGTAGACTCGCACTTAGCCAGCACCCCTGGGGACCGCTAGATGCTGGGTAAATGTGAGCGTAGACTCTCCGTTAACTGAAATTCAAGCAACTGGTACTCTCCAGTGATCTAATTGATTTCAAAAGCTACTCGGGTTCGTGGAGAGTCTGCTGTATTTGTTGAATGATTAAGAGTGTAATCTATCATTAATCAAATCTAAATTTTCTTCAGACCAATTTTCCTCCACAGACATAATGTCCTGAAGGAGTTTTTGATTCACTGTCCCAATATATTGGATCACGAGCATCAGTATTAGCATAAATTCTATTAGGCTCTCCAATATTACGTTTACTTACGAATCCTGTATTACACCAGACAGCAGTATCATGTATATCTAGGACGTGTGGTTACAGTATAAATGAGGCACAATTATACCATAATTATTTTGTCCCTCTCACAAAACCTACCTTGCCCCACATGCCATATATTATTTCTGGTGAGGGTCTAAGTTAGAGATGATGTGTCTATTATTTCAGGATTCTAAACCTCTGGGGGACAATGACAAATTTCCTTTCTAAGATTGCTTGATTTGACAGATACTGGTTTCCAATGACAGGGATCTCCCAAGAGGGCTCCTCTACGACGGGGGTATTACAGGTCCTTCGATGGCAGGCCTGGGTTCCACAGTCTTCAGATACTTGGACTTGAAGAAAGGAAGATTCTGGGTTGGAAGGCGCCCAGTGAGCTAAATCAGTACAGTGGGCACGCTGCTACCCAGTCCTCAGAAGAGCAATTATTCTCTCCTCTTTTTGCAAGAGGCCTGGGATCATAAACACATTGATTTCCTATCAGGCAGACAAGCTGGGCTGTGGCACGCACAAGCTCCCAGCATAAACGGAAGGCCTGGCTAAGCCCCCTGGTTTTGCTGAGTCATCTTGGAAAATGCTAATGCCGGCCCAGGAAGGGCCTCCTTTGGAGGCCCCTGCCTCGCTGTGGTGGGCTGGGCCACTACCCAGGTCACCCTGGAGTGGGTCACATGACACCTGGTGCTCTTGCTCATGGTGTTATTAATGGTTTGAGCTTAAACCATGTGCTGAGCAAGCGTTTTCTGGACCCTTACTGTGAGGCTGGCTCCTCCACCTGAGTTACTTCCCTCCGTGCTCACATCTCCCCCCAGGTGAGGGAGGTTATGTCCTTGAGAGATGAGCCTGGGGGCCAGTGATTTGCCTGCTATCACGCAGCGAGTCAGAAGCACAGCAGGCAGGGGACTCCTGGTTTAGTGCTCAGGGTGATTGAATTGATTTCGAAGACTTCCCAGGTCGGGTACAGCACTGTTGGGCCAGGAGAAAGGCACTTTACAAGCAGCCCCTTTGGGAGGGCAGAGAGCTGGGAGGGAGGTGATGCCTTCTCAGAGCCACCTGGACCGAAAGGAGGAAGCAGAGCCTGGGGCCCAGCAGGCTGCTCTGTGGCTCAGAGCAGGAGGAGAGGGGCGCCTGAGGGCATCACGAACATCTTGCAGCGTCTGGCAGGCAGAGCCCAGGGCCAGAAGCAGAAATCAGCCCATCCAGTTCATCTCTGCAAAGGAGAGAAACCTGTGGGCCCTGCCTGCATGGAGCTGTGGGCTCAGGAGAAAGGACAGACCTGCCACAGGGCCCCCAGTGACAATTAAAATGTAAAATTGCGAGGCTCCAGCGAGGGGAGGTATGGGGAGTCTCAGGCCCCTAGCTCGTCTGTTTGTCCTGTTTCCTCACTCCTTGTCTGCTTTCTCTCTCTTGCCCTGTGTCTTCTGTGTCCATACTCCCTGGCCCTTCCCTTCATCCCTCCGCGTTGCTCTGTCTCTCCATCTCTCTGGGTTTCTACCTCTTTATCTCTGGCTCCTGCTTACATTTCTCTCTGCCTTAGTCTCAGCCTCCCTCCCTCTTTCTCTCTTCCCACCCCTCACAGCACGTTGATTCCGTTGGTCTTTCTATAGTTTCTGCAAGAAGCTTTTTCTCCCCTCCTCTCTGACCTAGGTTGACCATCTCAGCCTCTCTCAGTCTCTCTCTGTCTCTCCACACCCCCCCGCACCCCACCCCACCCCACCCCCAACACCAAGGCTAGAGCCCTCCTTCCTGTGTTGTTGCCTCCTCTGGAGGGGCCCTCCCCATGACAGCCAGCGGGCTGTGAAAACACCCAGGCCTCATAACCTGAAGGGCAAGATTGATGAGAAAATAAATTCCTGATTAGTGTTTTAATTTTAAGGATCTTTAGAGGAGACTAAACAGCAAGGGAGGCTGGAGGAGAAAGTCTGCATTATTAAAACCATAAATCCTCTGTGGGAGGGGTGGGGAAAGGGCTGAAAGGAGAGCACGCCTTTCTCTGGGCTGGAGGGCATGAGAGGCAGCAGGAGGTGAGAGCCAAGGGCATACGTTGTCCCCGCCCTTTTCCACCCACAGAGGCTTTCCTGGGTGGATGGGGAGGGTAACAAGACCTCCCTTGGCCGGGCCTCCCACTTCCCCAAGTGTTAGGTTGGGGCCACAGAATGAGGCCAATGGCTTCCATGCAGGGGGCGGGGAGACAGAAGCCGTATTAGTTCAACCCCTCTCCCATCAGTGCTAGAGAGAATACAGGAGAAAAGCGAATGGGGTAGGGTTAGATGTTCATGCTTAAATCCTGGCTCTGCTTCCTGCCTCAGCTTCCCCATCTGTTGGGTGGAGAGAATCACAGTCCCTCGTCTCCATGGATGTATGTGACGATGGGATGACCTAATACACAAAACATGTTGGCATTTAGAAGGCACACATGAAATCACAGCTTTGTTTTTATTGCTGGTAGAGAGCACTTTCCCCTCCACAATTTTAATTTGATGGACAAACTGAGGCCCAGTGGGACAAGCCCCTTGCCCAAGGCCACAACAACTTGAGCTCAGCCCTGAAGCTAAGTCCTCTCCAAGCCTCCCAGAACTGGCCCTCAGGGGGGTCACACTTGCCACTGGAGGAGACAGGTGGGGCTTGGTTTTATTGACAAGACCCAGGACCTGTGTGCCATGTCCTGCGGGGAGGAGAGGGGAGGCGGCCCACCCTGAAGGGGATCAGATCAGCCTATCCCAAGATGTGCTATGTTGGCATGAGGATTATTTTGAGCTGAAGGTAATTGAGACCCTGAAGGCTCAGGAGAAACCACTTCTTAGAAGAACTTAAATTAGGAGCCATGCCCAGTGGGTTAGGGAGGGGAGAAAGGGGAGGGGGTGGGAGAGGAGGGGGGGGAAGCTAAATATAAGGTGATGGAGAGAGAAGTCACATTAGGTGGTGAACTTATTATACATCAAGTTGACAATGCACTGTAGAATTGTATGCCTGAAACCTATGTAATCCTTGCTAACAGATGTCACCCCAATAAGTCTAACAATAAAAATGAATT
>PVJL010021341.1:0-10744 GCA_004026885.1 Lyroderma lyra
GCAGGTCTTATATGAAGGTCTTTAATCCATTTTGAGTTAATTTTTGTATATGGAGAGAGTTCACAGCTCAGGTTCATTCTTTTGCATATGTTTTTCCAGTTTTCCCAGCACCACCTACTAAAGAGGCTGTCTTTTCCCCATTGTATGTTTTTTGCTCCTTTATCAAAAATTATTTGTCCATAAATTTGTGGATTTATTTTTGGGCTTTCAGTTCAGTTCCATTGGTCTATATTTCTGTTTTTCTGCCAGTACCAAGCTGTTTTGACTATTGATGCTTTGTAATATAAATGGAAGTCAGGAAGTGTAATGCCACCAGCCTTATTCTTTTTATGTAGTATTGCTTTGGCAATTTGAGGTCTTTTATGGTTCCATATAAATCTGATAATTCTTTTATCTAGTTTGTGAAAGTATGATTGTGGGATTTTAATGGGTATTGCATTAAATCTGTAGACTGCTTTGGGCAGAATGGCCATTTTAACAATGTTAAGTCTTCCTATCCATGAACAGGGGATATTTTTCCACCTCTTAAAGTCTGTTCTAATTTCTTTCAAAAGTGTCTTATAGTTTTCTGTGTATAAGTCTGTCACGTTCTTTGTTAAGTTACTTCCTAGGTATTTCATTCTTTTTGTTGTGATAGCAAAGGGAATTGACTCCCTCATTTCTTTTTCTGAGGATTCGTTGTTTGTATATAGGAATGCTGTTGATTTTTGTACATTGATTTTGTATCCTGCGACTTTACTATATTCATTTATTGTTTCTAATAGTTTCCTGGTGGAATCTTTGGAATTTTTTATATAAAGGATCATGTCATCTGCAAATAGTGACAATTTGACCTCTTCCTTCACAATTTGGATACCTTTGATTCCTTTCTCTTGCCTGATTGCTGTGGCTAGAACTTCCAGTATTATATTAAATAACAGTGGTGACAGGGTCATCCCTGTCTTGTTCCCAATCTTAGGGGAATAGGTTTCAACTTTTCCCCATTCAGTGTGATGTTAGCCAAGGGTCTCTCATATATGGCCTTTATTATGTTGAGATACTTTCCTTCTATACCTATTTTATTTAGTGTTTTGATCATAAATGGATGTTGTATCTTGTTGAAAGTTTTTTCTGCATCAATTGATATGATCATATGGTCTTTATCTTTTATTTTGTTTATGTGGTGTATCACATTGATTGATATTTGTATGTTGAACCATCCTTTTGCTTTCAGGATGAATCCCACTTGATCATGATGTATGATGTTTTTGATGCATTGTTGTATTCTATTTGTTAGTATCTTTTTTAGGAATTTTGCATTTGTGTTCATCAGAGATATTGGTCTATAGTTTTCTTTTTTTGTGTTGTTTTTGCCAGGCTTTGGTATTAGGGTAATGTTGGCCTCATAGAATGAGTTAGGAAGTATTGCTTCCTCTTCAGTTTTTTTGGAAGAGTCTCAGGAGGATAGGTGTTAATTCTTCTTTGAATGCTTGGTAGAACTTGTTGGTAAAACCATCTGGTCCAGAATTTTGCCTTCAGGGAGATTATGGATAGTCATTTCAATCTCTTTGCTATTGATTGGTCTATTTAGATTATCCAGTTCTTCTTGGTTCAGTCTTGGTAGGCTATAAGTTTCTAGAAACTTGTCCATTTCTTCTAGGTTGTTAAATTTCGTGGCATAAAGTCCTTCATAATATTTCTTATAATCCTTTATAATTCTGATACGTTGTATTTTCATTGTCATTAGTTTCTATATATTTTTAATCTAATCTTTTATTTGTTCTTTTATCCAGTTCTTTTTAAATAAGCTGTTGTTTAATCTCCATGTAAATGTAAGTTTTTCTGCTTTCCTTTTACAGTTGATCTCCAATTTCAAAGCTTCATGGTCTGAGAATACACTTGGTATGATTTCGATCTTCTTGAATTTGCTGAGGCTACTTTTGTGTCCCAGTATGTGGTCTATCTATCCTTGAGAATGTTCCATGTGCATTAGAAAAGAAGGTGTAGTCTCCTTTTGCTGGATGAAGTGTTCTGTAAATGTCAATTATGTCCAATTGCTGTAATGTGTCATTTAGAGCTGGTATTTCCTTATTTATTTTCTGTTTGGATGATCTGTCCTTGGTTGTTAGCGGGGTGTTTAAGTCTCCCACAATAATTGTGTATTTATCAGTTTCTCCTTTCAAATCTGTTAGTAGTTGATAGAAATGAGCCGAAACACCGGACTGCCTCACAATGGGAAAGCAGCAGCTCCGGCCGTTGGGAGTGAAGTTATATAGGTAAAGGAGTTGCTAGGCATAAGGCAGAGGGAGGCATATGTGGTTACTATTGATTGGTCAGGCATAGGTTCCAATTTACCTGTCTAAGGTAAGGGCTAGGTGGTCACTACTGATTGGTCAAGATAGGTTTCTATGTACTGGGCTAAGGTAAGGGCTAGGGCAAGTTTCAGTGTCCTGAGCCAGGTTATTGTTTCTTGGGCTAAGTTGTCAGTTTCCCAGGCTACATTTGCAGTTTCCCAGGCTACGCTGACTTACAGTAGGGTGAGGGGAGCGGGGAGAGGGTGGAGGAGCAGGAGCCATTCTATATTGAATCTATCATTTCCAGCCTTTTGTTATATATGATAAGGGGTGGAGGTCTCGGCTCTTCTAGCTGCTTCCTGCTGAAAGGGAGTGTCGATCAGGGAAGCAAAGGCTGGTGGGGTGCTGGGATAGTATTTATATAGAGTTGTTTCTGTTGGCTCCTATGCACCTCTTTGTGCCAGTTGTAGCATGGATTGGGCAGTTTCTGCGCATATGGCCCGTTGTAGAGTTTGTTGTCCATATCTAAGAATTATATAAAATAAAAGAACAGTGATTAGTAACAGTGCAATTGCCCCTGCAAATCTTCCACTTAGGGTTTTTTATCCAGGAGAGGGGGTTTAAAGAAGATAATTTTTCCGCTGCTGTGGAAAGCATCTCCTCTCCTGATAGAAGAGAAAGTGTCATGAGACATCTGATCTACTTCTCGTTGTAGCTGTAGGATATCTATGGTAAGGTTGGGAGTTATGTCCCTGGAGATGAACTGTACCTCTGATCATGGAGTTCTAGTTTGGTTGTAAGAAAAAGGAGTTAGACAATAGTTAGAAACATTCCAATCACACTTTAGAGTAATCATGGTATGGAGAGTTTGGAATTGATCTCCAAGAAAAATTATAGTTGTCTCCAAGTTAGCCAACCTAATATGAATTTCCTGGTCAATTTTAATTTGTTGATTCCAGGCCTTACTTGCATTTTCATGCCACTGTTGTACAAAATGAGTAGTCTGTATTGTCTGATGTAAGCCTACTCCAGATATAGCAGCAGTAGTAGCTATTGCTATAATTCCCATGTTTGCTGCAGTTAAGAGACCAATAAACCTTTTTGTCCTATGTAGAATTTTATGGAGGAGTTGCAAAACATTGTAGACAGTTGGGGAGCCTCCCATACTCTAGGGGCTTGGACAGGTAACCATAATCCTCGCCTTCTTTTTAAAATCATAATGTGGTCATGGGAGGCATTATAGATTGAAGAATCAATACAAGTGTAAAATTTCCCAATAGAAAAACAAAAAGAATTTTAAGGCAAACTTGTAGATTGACCGTCTTAGTTTGAAGAACAAGGAAAAGGAGTCTTTAGTGAAGTGGGGGATGGCTGCTCTGTTTGGCCCATATCACATCCCCCTGACAATAATAGGGTCTCATAGCTGAGACAGGTTAGTTTACTTTGTTGTTGGAGGTAGATTCTAGCCTCAGGTCACTGTTTAGACTTTGGTATCCAGCTAGCAAGAAACTTACAAGCAGGGGTGCATTGGATGCAGCAGCACGATATGATCCCTATAACAACGAATAGAAGAAAAATGAGGAATGCTTTTTTTTGAAACTAGCAAGGTTGGGGACCCAGGAAGTAAGGGAAGAAAGATTAAGCCGAAAATCTTCTCTCTGTTTGATATTAGCTATTATGTCATGAATTTGTTTGACTTTGCCTTTAGTCAGCTGCGAGTTGTCTGAGAGGTTAAAACAGCACATTTCCTTAAAATTTTCACATCCATGATTGTGCCTTAATAGTAAATAATCAATAGCAGTTCTATTTTCAAGGACAGCTTCTTTGACCTGTCTTAGTTTTTCTCCAATGGTGTGGATGGCCTAAGAGGTTGCTTTTAGAGCTTTTTGCCATGGAGCAAACAACTTTACTAATTTTATATCTAGGGCAATAGCCAATGGCTGGCTCTCCAAACAGACATAAACACACATTCCTTTGCTGTGATTACAGCAGAAACTTTGAAAGAAAACATACCTTTATCCTTTTTAAAATTTGATTGGCTATTTTTATTTTTATTTTTCTAAGGTATCGGCCACTAGTAAGAAACAACAGACCGAGCATGAACCCAAATTTTCATACCCGAGAAGGTTTTAGAGGAATTAGATCCAGAGTGAGTGGCCAAGGTTGTTGACCTTATGGGTGCTTTTCCAAATTTGTCTATCAGTACAGATTTAGGTGTGGCAGTTTGCCCTGTGACATATGTTCTTGCTAGACACATTAAAAGTCATTGATTTTCCATTTGTTCAGTTCCTTTTTTTTTTTTTTTTGTAATAAGAGTGACAGAACTAAAACATGAAGTCTAGCAAATTTTTAAAATCTCCATAAGTTTAGATTTTTTTCTTAATGGAAACTTTTGTTTGAAAATTTGATCTTATTATAATATTATCTTATAGCCAGAACATGTAACATGTTCAATTTCTTCTTATTAATTTAGATTAATTTAGGGCCAGATACTTGTTATGTTCTTGTGTGTTTAAGATTAATGGTTATTAGTAAACATATTTTGCTAATTTGTGAAATTAGCAAACTTTAGGAGTTAAAGATTGGCAGTAAAATGTTCTTTTAATGACGATAAAAGATCTGTATGAGTATTCATAGTCTTAAATTTTCCTTTTAAGATATAGATGTTATGAATTTTGCTTTTATCTTGTTTGCAGTTGTCTAATGCCACTTGACTTTAATGTCACTTTGGTTTTGTTGTATTGTTAGTAGTTAGATTCTATTTTGCCCATTAGTACTTTAAGATAATTTAATCTGTTTTAAGTGACAAACATCTTCTTGCTTATAAAATTTTTGTACTTTTTATATATGCCCCTTTGTTTTCTCTGTTGAAGGAACACAGAATGTTATCTTACTTTTACTCTTGTGTATGACTTACAGTCTCATATTTAAAACACAATATTACATTGGTTTGAGGTGTATACCAATTATTCAACATTTATATACCTAAAAAAGTGATCATCCTGATAAGCCCACTAAACCATCTGACAGCACACCATACTTTCACAATATTATTGACTAAATTGCCTATGCTGGACATTACATCCTCATGGCTTATTTGTTTCATATCTGGACATTTAAACCTCTTAATTCCCTTCACATTTTCCCCATCTTTAGAATTTTTTTTCAATTACTGTTGACATTCAATATTATTTTATATTAGTTTCAGGTGTGCAGTGTAGTGGTTAGACATTATATCATTTACGAAGTCATCCCTACTACTACTAGCCTACTACTACCCACCTGACACTATACATAGCCATTACTATATTATTGATTGTATTCCCTATGCTTTATTTTACATCCCCATGACTAATTGGTAGTGTCACAACTACCCATTTGTACTTCTTAATTTCTTCTCCTTTTTCACTCATCTAACTAAACCCCTTTCATGTGGCAACCCTCATGTTCTCTGTATAAATGAACCTGTTTCTGTTTTGTTAGTTCATTTATTTTGTTCTTCAGATTCCACATGTAAGTGAGGGCATATAATATTTGGCTTCTCTGTCTCCATGTTGTTGCAAATGATAAGTTTGCGTTCTTTTTTTGTGGCCGAGTAATATTCCATTGTATAATGTACTACATCTCTATTAAATTGTCTGTTGATGGGCATGTGGATTGCTTCCATATCTTTGCTATTGCAAATAATGCTGCAGTGAACATAAGGGTGCATATACCTTTTTGAATTAGTGTTTTAGATTTCTTTGGATAAATACCCAGAAGTGGAATTGTTGGGTCATAAAGCAGTTCTGTTTTTAATTTTTTGAGAAACATCCATACTGTTTGTCATAGTGGCTGCTCCAATTTGCAATCCCATCAACAATACCCTTGCCAACACTTGTTGTTTGTTGATTTATTGGTAATAGCCATTCTGACAGGTGTGAGGTGATATCTTACTGTGGTCTTAATTTGCATTTCTCTAATGATTAGTGATATTGAGCATCTTTTTATGTGTCTGTCGGTCATCTGTATGTTTTCTGTGGAGAAGTGCCTACTTAGATTCTGTGTATTTTTTAACTCAATTTTTTTTTTTTGGTGTTGATTTGAATGAATTCTTTATAAATTTTGAATATTAGCCCCCTTATTGAATGTATCATTGGTAATATCTTCTCCCATAGGTTGTCTTCCTGTTTTGTTGATAGTTTGCTATTAAAAACTGTTTTAGTTTGATTGGTCTCATTTGTTTATTTATTTATTTATTTATTTATTTATTTTTCTCTTGCTCGAGGTGAAATATCAGAAAAAAAATGGCTAAGAGCAATGTCAGAGAGTTTACTGCTTATGTTTTCTTCTAGGAGTTTTATGATTTCAGATCTTACTTTTAAGTCTTTAATCTACTTTGAGTTTATTCTTGTAGGTGTAAGACGGCGGTCTAATTTCTTTTCCTTTTCTTTTTTTTTGCATTATCTGTCTAGTTTTCTCAACACTATTTATTAAATAGACTGTCTTTAGCCTACTGTATATTCTTGCCTCCATTACCATAGCTTAAATGACCATATAGGAGTGAGTTTATTTCTGGGCTCCATTCTGTTCCATTAATCTACGTATATGTGTCTGCTTTATGCCAGTACCATGCGTTTTTTATTACTATGGCCTTGTGGTATAAATTTGATATCAGTAGCATAATCCCAACAGCTTTGTTCTTCTTTGTCAGGGTTGCTGTGTCTATTCAAGGTCTTTTATGGTTCTATATAAATTTTAGAGTTATTTGTTCTAAATCTGTGAAAAACGCTGATATGTTGATAGAGATTGTACTGAATCTATAGATTGCTTTGTTGTTGCATGGACATTTTGACAATATTAATTCTTCCCATCCATGAGCATGGTATATGCTTTCATGTATTTGTGTCTTCTTCAGTTTCTTTCCTCAATGTCTTATAATTTTCTCTCTTTTTTAAAGTGAGGTATTTTTCTTTCTTTTTTTTTCCAACTACACTTGACATACAATAGTATATTATTTCCCTGTGTATAACATGGGAATGAGACATTTATATAACTTACAAAATCATCATTCTGATACATCTAGTTCCCATCTGACACCATATATAATTACTACAATGTTATTAACTATTAAAGTACAGCCCTATGCTGTACTTTAATCCTTGTGACTATTTTGTAACTATAGATTTGTACTTTTTAATTTCTTTCCCCTTTTCACCCACCCATCCTGACCTCCTCCCATCACCCCAATAAATCTAGTACCCATCTGACACCACACATAGTTATTACAATATTATTGACTATATTTCCCATGTTATACCCAAAAACTTTATAACTTTTACTTTGTAGCAACCAATATGAAGTTCCCAATCCCTTCCCCATATTTCACCCACTCCCCCATCCTCCTCCCATCTGGCATAAACCAAGTGTTTTCTATATCTATGAATTTGTTCCTGTTCCGCTTGTTTATTTCCTTCTTTGGATTTCACCTATAAGCAAAGTCAACCTGCATCTGTCTTCCTCTGTTTGACACTCCACTCAGTACAACACCCTCCATGTCTTTTGACTGGAGCATTTAATTCATTTAAATTGAAAGTAACTGTTGATAAATTTGTAGCTATTGCTATTTTATTATTCATAATTCCCCCCTCCCTCATCTTAAAGAGGTCCCTCTAACTTTCCATGTAGTACTGGTTTGGTGGTGATGAACTCCTTTAGCTTTTTCTTGTTTGGAAAGCTTTTTATCTGTCCTTCAATTTTGAATGATAGCCTTTTTGGATACATTAATCTTGGTTGTAGATTCTTGGTTTTCATCATGTTGAATATTTTCTGCCAATCCCTTCTGGCTTGCAAAGTTTCTATTGAGAAATCAGCTGACAGTCATGTAGGTGCTCCCTTATGAGTTACTACTTGCCTTTCTCTTGCTGCTTTTAAGAATCTCTCTTTGTCTTTAACTTTTACCATTTTAATTATAATGTGTCTCAGTGTGGGTGTGTTTTGATTCATCTTATTTGGGACTTTCTATGCTTCCTTGGCTTGGTTGTCTATTTCCTTTGCCAGGTTAAGAAAATTTTCAGTCATTATTTCTTCAAGTAAGTTCTCCATTCCTTGCTCTCTCTCTTCTCCTTCTGGTATCCCTATGATACGAATGTTGTTATACTTGATTTTGTTCCAGAGGAATCTTAAACTACGCTCGTTGAAAAAAAAGATTTTTTTTTCTTTTTGTTGTTCTGATTGGACGTTTTCTGCTATTTATTCTTCCAAATCACTGAATCATGCTTCTGCTTTTTCTAGTTTAGTGACTCCTTCTATTCCATTCTTCATTTCAGTTATTGTATTATTTCTGCATTTTTATGGTTTCTATGTCCTTCTTTATATATTTGCTCTGTGTTGAAATTTTCACCAAGTTCTTTGAGCATCCTTACCTTTTGAGCTTTGTCTTTGATAGGTTGCTTGCCTCCATCTCTTGCAGTTCTTTTTCTAGGGTTTTCTGTTGTTCTTTGATTTGGGACATATTTCTTTGTTTCCTCATCTTGGCTGCCTCTCTGTGTTTGTAGATTTTCTGCTCTTTAACCTTACACTCACTGCTACAGTTTCTTTTGGGGCTCACTGCTAATACCAGGAGGAGGTGGTTGGGGACAGAGGTCTGGAATGGCAGGTGGTGGAAGGCAACCAGGCTCCATGCCTTTGTTTTCTGCCTAGCACTGAGGACAGTGAGGGCAGTGCAAGCTAATGTTGTTCTGTATTCAGTTTGCCTTGAGGTCTCTGCCCTGCATGTTGGCATCAGCTATTTTATATGCTGATCCCTCAGGCAGGATGGCTTATAGGCAGAGAAGCTCACTTCCAGCCTTCTCTCTTCTTTTCTTTCCCAGACTGGAGTGAGGTTGAGCTGTGGCTTCTCACCCACCCAGTTGTTTCCCCTCCTTTTCTCATTAACCAGAGTGAAGTCAGGCTGCAGTGTCTTGTGGCACCTGCCTCTGTACCTCCTGGGGCCAAAGTAAAGTCTCGTTTCAGTGTTTCATGGCCCCTGCTTCTGTGCCTCCTTTTCTCTGTCCTGCAGACTGAATGAGGTCCAGAATGCTCACCCACCACCTTCTTCCTCCTCTCTCTCACTACCAGTGTTTCAAGCCAGTACTCATGGCCCCTGTTTCTGCACTCCTCCTTCCCTTTTTCTTAGTTTGCCCCTCTTTGCCCACCTGCAGGTACTTTGAAGAGATGAGTAGGTCTCTTAGCTGTGACTGTGTGTTGCATAGGGAATCCTTCATTAAATTACAATTGTTCTATTAGTTGTAATCACAGGAGTTTTCCAGGAGCACCTCTCATGTTGTCATTTTAGTTGATCTCTCTATAGTTACAACCATTTTATTTAACTTAAATAATAAATTTCAGCACTGATTTTTAGTTTCCATGCCAGCTATCTTATTTTCTGGTCTTTTCTTGATGACATCCTGGGCATAATATCTTCTCCTATCTGATTTTGAGAAATTCTCTCCTGTTCTTTGTTATATTTCTATTTATTCCAGGGTCATCTTTACTCTTTGTTCATCCTGGTGCTACTCCTTCACCTGATAGGCTTCTGCAAATGCCTGTGGTTTGGTTTTGCTTTTACTTAAGGATGAGACACCAAAAAGCTAGCTTGGAACTCTATTTAATGAGGTGGACCCCAAAACCATGGGCTTTGCTGGGAGAATCCCAAATGTCTGAAGGTGAAGGTCTGTTTTCTGAGTCATTTCCATTTTTTTAAAGAAGAAACTTCTAGTTTGCTGTCTGGATGCAGGCGTTCTGTGTGGCGGGGTCAGGGAGGAGTGGGGAGATCGTTGTGTTTACTACCCTTAAAGCAATTCTGTTTTCATCCTAACTGCTCCCTCCCAATGTACACTGTGTCTCCAGGGTCTGCAAGAAGTTTACATGAAATTCTTCTTACAGTAGTTTTGATTAGTACAGAGTGAATACTTTCACTTCTATGTACAAGTCTTACTTATGCTCACTGTTCCCTTCTATTACCCCCTTGGATATTCTCTAAGTACATAAATTCCATTTACTCTGGTATCCACAGAGATCACTATTTTACACACGTTGGCTCTCCATTGACTATTTTTCATCTCTATAATCATCCGGGTACCACAAGTCTCTTGGAAGCTCAATGTCTATTTTACACTGTGTCTTTGTTTCTCAGGATGTTCACAGGCGATCAGAACCTGGAGGACCAGAACCCAGAGGAGCAGTTTTTCTATGAGTTCATTTTCAGGCTCTTCAAAGAAAATAAGGTGGAGATTGCAAGTGCAATAACAAAGCCATTCCCTTTCCTCATGGGCCTTCGAGACCGTGGCTTCATCCCTGAGCAGAAGTATGAAGTAAGTGAGGAGAATTTCCACATGATAAATAGCCGCTCACTATATTATTGCAAACTTGAGGATGCAGTGAACCGCTAAAGGTCCCCCCTCTGAGTGAGGACCTTCACCATCTTAGAAGTAAGAAGGTGACAGGAGAAG
>PVJL010021342.1:0-10742 GCA_004026885.1 Lyroderma lyra
TTTTTTTTTTTTTTTTTTTTTTTTTTTTTTTTTTTTTTTTTTTTTTTTTTTTTTTTTTTTTTTTTTTTTTTTTTTTTTTTTTTTTTTTTTTTTTTTTTTTTTTTTTTTTTTTTTTTTTTTTTTTTTACGGGAGTAGTTCCCTGGCTGGGAATCAAACCTAAGCCACAGTGTTGAGAGTGCTGAAGCCTAGCCACTATACCACCAGGGAACTCCCTGTATTTTTTATTTCTGACTGATTCTTTTTTATGTTTTCTACCTCTTTGTTGAAGTTCTTCCTGAGATCATTGAGCATCCTTACAACTCTGCATCTGCTAGATTGCTTGTCTCCATTTTGTTTAGTTCTTTTTCTGAAGCTTTGTTCTGTTATTTTATTTGGGACATGTTTTGTTTTTTCTTTTGTCTCCCCATTTTGGCTGCCATCCTGTATTTGTTCCTATATATTAAGTAGGGATGCCATGTGTCCTGGTCTTAGTAGAACGACCTTATGAATAGGTGTCCTGTGGGGCCCAGTGGCAAAATCTCCCCCGTCAGCCGAGATGGATGATCAAGGTTTGTCCCTTGTGTGTGTTATGTGTGTCTTCCTATTTAAGTTGAGCCTTAGTTGTTGTTTGCACATCAATGGGAGTAATTGACCTTCAGGGTGATTGGTTGTGAGGACTAGCTGAGACTACAGTGGAGGAGTTGTTGTTTAGGGGCTGACCTTATGGAGCAGGATTTGTTTTAGCAGGGCTCTGGTGCCTGCCCAGTCAGTTCTTCAGATGTCTCATTCACAGAGGCAGCTGGGTGGTTCTCTGGCTGTGTCTGAAGCTGGCCACTGTGTGTGTCCTCCAGTGTGGAACTCTGCTGCAGCCTGCGCCCTTCTTATATCCAACTGGCATGAGCCACAAAGCCATCCACAGATGGCTGCCAATTGCACTAGGCTCAGAGGTGCTTCAAGAAGCCACATTACAAACAAAGGCCAGCTGCCACTAGCGCCAAGTTTAAAGCAGGCTAGCAAGAGGTATAAGATACATCAAAGCCAGTTGCTGCTTGTTTGGGTTCTATAAACCTTTGACAGATTTTAGGAAAGTTTGCTGCATGAACAGTGACAGGCTGTTTCTATGGAGAAGGCTTTGGAAAAAGCTTGGGTGTATCCAAAAATTGGGTGGAGCAAAGCCTCAGGGAATCACTAGGGTGGGGTGAATGAATAATGTTAGCTAGGTTTATGGAGAGTCAGATATGGTGGTTGCCTCCTTTTGCATGCCAGGAAAGGAGAGAATTCAACAAAGAAATAATGGCCTCTGTCAGTTCTTCTGTCTGAGAGAAGGCTACCCCTCCAGCCCTCATCCTGAAACCAGACAATTCAGTTCCTCCCCATATGTCCCTGATAGCTTTTGAGCTGCAGGAGCTCAGAGCCAAGGAGTCCGTCAGTGAGTAAGTCTGTGTGTGGTTCCTTTAAAAGGAGTGCCTGAAACTCCAGCAGCCTTTTGTCTGCAATGAGTAAAGTTTAATGAATGATAGTTAGAGGGGAATCAACAGATAGCATTTGCAATGTTTCTGTTATACAAAGGAAAAAAATTAAAACACAATGTGCAAATACCATCCACTAGTATTAGATAGTAGTGGATAGTTGTGATTTCCACAGATGATACAATGAAGCTTTCTGTTTTTGATTTAAGAAAGCTTTCTCTCTCTTTCACACACACAGACACACACATACACATAGATGTACACATATACACACCCCTCAAAGTATTTTCCATTATTTCTATTGTTCAGTATTCAAGTGTCTCTCCACTTGATTTTGTCTAAGTCTTTTATCTCTCTGACCTGCTGTTGACTTCAGCTCTAAATTGACCAAACTTTCTTTAGCAGTACAATTTTTTCATTCTGTGATTCTATTTATATTTTTTATACATTGGCTATATTTATTTATTCCCAGCCAATGGAAGTTAATAAAATTTTAAATTCTATTATTTTCTAGTCTGCTAATTTTTGAAGAACATATAGCATTAAAGAAAATCATAAGATTTACATAGTAAAAATTATTAAATGTGGCTTTTAGTCATTCATTTATTCCCAAGTGTTTGCTTACTATATGCCAAATACTGCACTAGATACTATGAACATAAACAAGATGGTTACAATTCACACCCCACCAGAAAGGTCTCAGTGAAGTAAAAGGCAGACACTTAAACAAGTATAAATGCAATAAAGTATCATAAGTGGCTTAATCTTAAAAGACCAATAGACTTTTGTCAAATACTAGGAAGATTATTCCAGGCATAGGGAGATGTGTGAACAATAAACATAGATATGAAACTGCTGAGTATACTTGAGGAACTGTAATGTAGACCTCTGAGGAATTTTTACTTGATCACCTAAAATATTAGTCTCATATGTGTGGGAAGTGTACCAGGTAGTTGCTTAATACATTCCATTAGAGTATACAAGAATATATTAGAACATCTATATAACTTTATGCCATTTATAATTTTTGTTATTTTTGAGAACGCTTTATCATGTATATACAAAGGATGCCATAAATATGTATACACATTTTAAGAAAGGAAAAACTGTATTAAAATTGTAATATACCAATAACAAAAGATGAATACAAGTAACTTTTGACTTTTGCAATTACAAGAGGTGCTCCAAGTGGTTACCATCAGCATCCAGACACTTTGATTACAGCGAACTACTGTTTGAGCAACATTGACCAGAGTGACCATTTGTATCCCTGTGTGTGCCATTTCAATTTCTTCCCTAAGTATTGCCAGTGTAGCCAGTTTTCTGTGGTACACTACATCCTTTAAGGTCCCCTATAGATAGAAGTCAAGGGGTGTTAAGTCAGAAGAATATGGGGGAAACTCAAACAATGTACTTGAATTTCAAATACCACTTCAAAATGGTCTTGTGCTCCTCAAACTACAATTATATTTACGTCATTTTCTTTAACTGTCCTGTTTGTCATGTGGTGATGCTAGTATTTGTTTGATTCATGCCATATTTTGACTGAACATCATACTACACATTGCTACCATAATTCAATTCAACTTGAAAAAGTAATACATAGGTAACATCTCTTAAATTGTGTATACATTTATTTGGCACTCCAGTATGATCTAACTTCTAAGTAAACAAATAAAAATACGTGAGAGTATGCTTAAAAGTTATTTAAAAATGGGATGTGCAACTGAAATATTTGGAGATGGCTATTCTAGGAATTAGAGCCTTTGCAGTGTTTTAAACTGATCAGTTTGGTGTTGAAGAAGGGACTGATCAAATTGTTAGGAATTACTGGAATGGTACATTTGAAAACACAGCACATGATATAGCAAATGTCGGTGAAGGCTAGATACTGTTACTATTATGATTATTATTAGTAGCGATAGTAGTAGTATCAGAGTAGCAGTGTGTATATGGAAAGTATAGCTAAGAGGCGTTAATACTGGCTTTGGCTTCGGGGTGCTTGAATTCTCACTCTGCCATTCATGTGAATTAAAGCTTTCAACATGAGAATTTCAATTTTCATCTCACCAGTTTGTGGTGAAGGATTTAAATAATATATAAAAAAGACCTGACATAGGTCATGGCTCATAGTAGGTGCTCAATAACTACTTATGTAAACAAAGATACTGCAATCACATGACTGCTATCTTCTTATTCAGAAGACTTTGCTGCTTGTTTCTTTTTCTTCTTATTTATTTGAATTTATAAACATCTCCATGACTGTTTCAAGTCCCTGACTTTCACAGATAACAGCAGTAAGGGAATTTTTCTAGTAATGGTCTTATACCATATTTGTAAACATATAAAGTAATACTTTTATATGCACTAGGGAAATGCAGTTCCTCTCCTGACCATGTTCATACTTTTAAACACATTGTACAAAAAAATGGCTTTGTTTGGCCTTTACTCAGGCTCTAATTTGGTGGATAAGAATCAGTTTGGCTTTCTTTTCAGTAATTTGGGCTAGGTCCTTGGTGATTGATATCTATGTAAAATTCCATGAGGACAAAGAAATGGTCAACTGATATGTGAAAAAATGCTCAACTTCACTAGCCATTAGTAAAATACAAATCAAAACCATTATGAGATACCACCTCACACTTATTAGAATGGCTGTTATCAACAAGACAAGTAATAGTAAGTGTAGGAGAGTCTGTGGAGAAAAAGGAACCCTCATTCACCACTGTTGGGAATGTAAATTTGTACAGTCACTATTTAAAACAGTATAAAGTTTCCTCAAAAAATTAAAAATAGCATTATTATATGACTCAGCAATTTCTCTTCTGGGTATCTACCCAAAAAATTTGAAAACTTTTGTTCACGAAGATATTGTACCCCAATGTTTATTGCTGCATTATTCATGGTGGCCCAGACATGGAAACAACAAAAGTGCCCTTCTGTAGATGACGGGCTAAAGAAGCTGTGGTGCATATACACAATGGAATGTTACTTGGCCAAAGGAGAGATGAAATGCTGCCATTGCAACAACGTGGGTAGATCTTGATATTAACATTCTAAGTGAAATAAGAAAAGTCAAGAACCATGTAACTTTACTCATATGAGGGATGTAAAACTGAGAGCAACAAAGGAAGAAAACAAGCAAACTAAGGAAAAAAAAAAAACCAAAGACACAGACAACAGTTTAGTTGTTATCAGAGTCTAAGGGGAGAGAAGGTGTTGGAGGAGAGAGGGGAGTCAAATTATGGTGATGGAAGGAGGACGGACTCTAGTTGGTGAGCATACAATGCAATATATAGATGATGCATTATGGGATTGTACACTTGAAACCTATATGATTTTACTAACCAACATCACCCCAATAAATTTAATAAATAGAAGAATTATGTATTATTAGTTCTATGACAATAAAGAAAAATTAGAATGTTCTCATGATAAAGCACATAAATTCAGAGTGTAAAACACAGCCATGTTTTGACTCTTCTTCCTTTGTGTTTTATATAAATATTTGAATCATTTTGGCTCTACTGAATAATCTGCATACATGGGCCATGATATAGAAACTAGAATTATAAAACTATGAACCAGATTGAATGAAAAATTTATTATTGTAACTAAGTGTTATCAGAAATAATTGATAAATTTCAATTACCTGTAAAAAACTAAAATAATTATTTGTGCCAAATATCACATGGAATATTACAGTACATCCCATGATTACATAAAGCATTTAACTTGTTTTATTATGCAAACATACACTTTGAAAATAATCACCAGCGTGGGGGACAAAATATAAGTCAAATGTTTCAGTTCAGCCTCAGACAGTAAATGTAGAAGCAAAAAAGTTCTCAGCTTCAATTGAAGAGCCCTGCTAGAATGGGAATCTGTTAACACAGGTGTTTTCAGATGCCAAAACTCAGGCACAATTTCATCTTACACAGACAAATATTTTTACATAATTGTAAATACAAAACTTAAGTTAATTTTTTTATTCTACTTTTTAGCGTAAAGTTGAGTTTGTTTAAAACTGTATGCTAGGAAGGAGAAAGATTTTCTTATTGAGTCGAATATTGTGTATAGTGGTTTCAAGAAATGTTGCTCTGCAAACTTGAAATCAATGTTTTTTGTTTCAATTTTTGTTTTTTGTTTTTTTTTTTTTTTTGGCTATAGACAACCATGTGTGTTTAAATAATTTTTTTAGTAAATTGTCCTCTCAAAAGTGTAAACTGCAGTTTGATAGGAGATCTTCATTAAGAATGATGTGAGCACAGAAGCTGAAGTGACTACTTAACCAGGAATTACATTTTACTTTTTACCACTAATATTTTTATAAACAATGAATTTTAGATATACTTACATTTTTACATGTATATCTTTATTCACAATTCTTTTTTACATCTCAGACATTCTTTTTATGTAGATAATCACATGAAGAGACACAGTTTTATGGCCCCACCTCCACATTCTGTATATCTTTTAATAGGAGTGGGACAGTGACATTCCTAGATTTATTCCTGAACTAAGGAGGAAGCATTCAGACTTTTACCATGTATGTTACTTTAGGACATTTTCATAGATGCCTTTTAACAATTAAGTATATTTTTTTTCTAACCCTGATTTGCTGAGCAATATTATCCTTCTTGTAAGTTGAATTTGGTCAGACTTTTTCTTCTATATGAATTTATATAACCAATGAGTTTCTTCTTTAGTCTCTTGATACAGCAAGATTCACTTGCTTGTTTTTTTAATGTAAATGCAGCATTTAATTCCCAGATTAACACTGCTTGTATATTGATGGATATATTCTGAATTTAATTTGCTAAAATTTTGTTGAGGATTTTTTCACCTACATTTATGAGGACCATTGCTCAGTAATTTTATTTTCTTGTAATGCTTTGTCTGATTTTGGTCAGGGTAACCCTGGCCTCATAAAATGAGTTGGGGAGTGCTCTCACCATTTATGTTTACTGAAAGATTATACTCACATATATATATACTTTGTATTATTCTCACTTAAATATTTGGTGCAATTTGCCAATGAAGGCATCTGTGCCTTGGGTTTTCTTTGATCATTTATTCTTTAATAAATGCAGGAATATTCAAATAGTTTAGCTATTCATGAGTAAGCTACAATAGTTTGTATCTTTGAAGACATTTGCTCATCTCATCTAAGTTGTTGAACTCATGGACATAATATTACTTTTTGTATTTCCTGATTAACCTGTTAATGTATGTAATGTCTATACTGATGTCTTTTTCTCATTTCTGATTTTGCCAATTTATGTCTTTTCTCTTTTTGGCGAAGTGAATCTAGCTCGAGGTTTATGAATTTTTTCATGTTTTAAAAAAATCTAATATTTACTTTTACTATTTTCTTTTTTCAATTTTTAATTATTTCTTATGTTTTTCATTTCTTTCCTCCAGTTTGCTTTGGATTTAATTTGCTCTTCCTTTTCTGACATTAAGTTGAAGTTTAACTTATTCATTTGAAGTGTATCTGTTTTTCTAATGTAAGTATTTTGTTCTATAATTTTTTTCGCTAAGCACTGTTTTAGCTATATCCTCAAATTGGCAAGCTGTGTCTTGCATTTTTATTCAATTAAAAAATATTCTAAAGTCCCTATATCCCAATGAGATAAGTTTTCCTTTTATCTCATTGGTAATTTAAAAATATGGTGATTAATTTCTGAATATTTGAGGCTTTTCTAGATATTTTCTGATTATTGATTCCTCATTTTATTCACTTATTGTCAGGACTAGGTATAATCATACTTAGTATGATTTAAATTTTTAAATATTTTATGGAGTTGGCATATGGTCCAGATTATGGTCTGTCTTGGTGAATGTTTCATGTGTACTGGAAAAGAATGTGTATCCTCCTATTATTATGTAAATTGTTCTATAAATGTCAATAAATATCAATTAGGAAAGTGGGTTGATAATCTTGACCTGGCTATCTATATTCTTATTAACTTTTTATGTGTTTTATATGTTACTGAAATAGAAATGTTAATGTCTTCAATTTGAATTGTAAGTTTATCCTTTTTTCTTTTTAATTTTATCAGTTTTTGTTTCATATATTTGAACATCTGTTATATACATATACATTTAGGATTGTTATTTTTTTATTTATTGACACTTATACTGTTAAGCAATGTTCCCCTTTATTTCTAGTACTATTCCTGAAATTTACTTTTGTCTAATGTTAATATAGACATTCAGGTTTTTTTTATTTTATTTTTTTCACGGTTCATCTTTCTTCAGTTTTTAAATGTATTTATTGCTTTATATTTAAAATGGGATTTTTATAGATTATATGTATTTGAGTCTATCTCTGTCTTTAATTGTCATGTTTAGACAATTAATCTATTAGGATTTATATAAGCTACTTTTTAAAATTCTTTACACTTTTTTAATTATCTGAACTTTAAGACACGTCTTTCAAACTCAGTACTCTACTTTTGATAATAGATGCAAAAGACATTTTATTAAAAAGCATGATAATTTTTCTTTATAAGACTAAAAATGTGCTAATTAAGGAGATAAATAGACACCTACATATTTCTGAGAAATATTTTTAAGAACTAGTGATTTCATTATGATTTAGCTCTGTGAGCCCTTTGTTATAAACACATAGTATTATTGCCCATACCTTATCTTTTAAGTCACAAGAGATATCACTACAGGATCTGGACCAGTTATTGGACCTTTTAGATTTTTTTTGGTTAACTCAGTTTACTACTTGAATTAGTTGAACCATTTCACTGCATTACAAGGTGTCATATGACAATTGGATTCACTCACATGAATGAATGACAGACCTGTCAACCATTACTCTAGATGATCAGCATTGTTTAGGTCAGTCTACTTCTCAGTTGATCCCAAAGCTGATACTTCCAAATGGAAATAAAGCACATGTGAGATTTATCTACTCCTGCACAGAGACTAGAAAATAGCTCTTGTCAGTTATATTTTCTACATGTAGTAATGTGAATATACTTCGAACTATTTAAAATATATAAAACCATTAAGATATTCATTTATCTAAAAATTTTCTAAAATGATAGTTTGATTCTCACCTTTTTGCTTCTAATAACCATGTCATCTTCTGCTACCTATAATTTTTTTGGGTGTTCTTTATTGTCAATTCTTCATCATTTGGAAAAAAAATGTGTAATGTCTCTGTGCTTTACCTTTATTTGATGAATACATTATTTTTACTTCCAAGAAATTGCCACTTCTAGTATGATTATGTAAATTGAATTGCTTATTGTTTTCAGGTTCCCAGAAATGTTGGTATCAATTGGTATTTTTGCACAAATACATAGTAGTGTGTGATTTTTAAATCACATGTTAAATTTTCTGAATTGATCTCTTTATTTATAAATGTAAAAGTTCCAGCATTGCCTAATAAGATGTAAACTTAAAGGTAAGGTTTTAGTTTAAAAATCATTATTTTTTAACCTCTAAAAAATTAAGCTATTTATTTATTTGACATAATTTTTATGTATATGAAATAGATGGCTGCATAATCCTATTTGCAAAATCGTACAGACTATATATCACAAAGATAAAATAGAAAGACTACTGATCTACACATTAAAATCAAAACGGTATTTTAAAAATCACAGAATATTCATTTGCTCTTCAGAAATGTCATGGAGCTTTAAGTAATCTTGTCTAAATCTCTTACCTATTTTTTATTTTACCCTGTATTTTAGGGGGCATGAATTCTTAGAGGGCAAAGTTTGTGTTTCTAATACTTGTGGCATTTTCTACAAATACAGTGCTTGATAGTCTTAAATTCAGTTGAACATTTATTTATAGGTCAGTGAGCCCTGGGGAAGTGTTCCACTTCAACATGAATACATCTTCGAGGTCATAACTCAACATGAATAGACCTTCGAGATCATGACTTGGAGCTTCTTAATGAACTATTGACTGTCCCTTAGCTTTCTAAGATGCAGAAGGTTGTATTAAGTAATCTATATTTCACGGTCAAGAGAGAAACACCTCTAGGTGTGCTCAGTCTGAATTCTCTGTGGTAGTGGCTAGAAAAATCATTAGCTTTGCCTACATTTGTTCTCTTAATCTCTTGATCTTCCAGCTGAACATTTTTTAATTTTCTCAAAAGGCAAAACTATAAAGCTAGAGACCAACTTATTTTATTAAAAAGGTGATGTATAATTTCACCCATGCTCAATTTTCTCTTGAAGAGTGATAATATCTTTTGTCCTGTCATTAGTTAGCTGTCATTAATATAGCCCAATCATGATGGCAAGGAATCCCAGAGATCCCAGAGCCAAGTCAGTCAGCTATAAAATACAAGACTATTCAAACAAGAGCTTCATTAAATTTAGTGCTTGTCTCGTGGCACCGGTTTATAATTTAAATATAGAGGTTCCCGGACACTGCATTCAGTGATTTGATACCACTAAATGCTCATCAATGTGCCTTAATCTGTCTAAAATATTTTTAATGAGCTTAGATTTACATCCTTAGGAATTAGCACTTAGGAAGGCCAATGACTTATTTCATTATTCATTACTTCTTGCTTCCCATTAGCAAAATTAACAACTATTCCACCCCAAATGATGACAGTAGTTTCAAACTGTTCAACAATGTGAATTGAACAAAAGAATTGTAAATTTTTTTTGACATAGATGCAAAGGATTGTGATTCTTATATGTCTATTGCATTTTGGGTGATAATATAAAAATAGGTAAAGTGGCCATAATTGTAAAATTTATGCTTTTGGTCATCAAAATAAATCATTCATAAAATAATATTGAAAACTAAACTGCCCCTATATCTTAATATGAAAGATTTTATAAATTTTGCTCATTTTATTTTTTATTTAGGTATGAGATCTGCCCTTTGCTTTTTTCTTTCTGTCTTCCAGGATTGTGTTTGAAAATAGTTTTTATTTTTTTATTTTTTTATTTTTTTTATTTATTTATTTTTTTTCTTTTTTCATTTTTATTGTTAGACTTATTGGGGTGACATCTGTTAGCAAGGATTACATAGGTCTCAGGCATACAATTCTACAGTGCATTGTCAACTTGTTGTATAATAAGTTCACCACCTAATGTGACTTCTCTTTCCATCACCTTATATTTAGCTTCCCCCGCTCCTCTCCCACCCCCTCCCCTTTCTCCCCTCCCTAACCCACTCGCCCCCAAATAAACATTAAACTATTGATTGTGTCCATGGGTTATTTGTTTGTTCATTCCTTTTCTCTTTGTTGCTTTCAGTTTTATATTCCGCATATGAGTGAAATCATGCAGTTCTTT